>SEYY01003468.1:42500-50000 GCA_009176605.1 Armadillidium nasatum
CTGCTAATAATTAGTAAATTATGTTAGTTTTTCCATTGTTTTTTCGCGTGAATTTAATAGCAGAATTACTTTTTAACATTTTAGATGCTTTTATAATAGAATTTTACGTGATTATTGAATCGCTATAAAATAACAGAAGTTATACAATAAACAAAAGTTAAGTGAACGATAATTTAAGATAGCTTCATATATATGGAAATCTTTAACGAAAATTTAATATATTGAATTAATTATATTTAAAATAAATAAATTGGGAAGTAAATAAAAGAATAAGATAATTTTTATATGTATATAATATATATGTATACAACTTGTAGGAGGTACAGACATGAGAAACATAATATATAAATAATGAAGTTGCATAATTATCAACAGATATAATGTTGTTCCATAAGTAGTGAAGCTCATTTTCTCCTTTTTTTTGTATTCTTTTTTATAGGCGGCGAGTTTAGAAGGTCCTGAGAAATGCATTTTAGATTTATAAACGTTTAAACCATATATAAATATAAGGGTCACAAACTGTCACACTCTTTTTAAATATGATTTGGCGTGGGAGGAGGATCGAGTGTTATGATAAACAGAATTCGACTCCATTTTAAAGTGGATTCGATACAGTTAATTTTTCTTTTTTATTTAGATACAATATCATTATTGTTATTAGACACTTGGCTGTAATTTCGAGTTTTATATTGTGCAATGAGTTCAAATATGGAGGTCGAAAAGGTGGAACTGAAGATCTATTACAGATTCTACATATATATATATATATATATATATATATATATATATATATATATATATATATATATATATATATATATATATATATATATAATATATATATATATATATATATATATATATATAATCTCTATATATATATATTTCATAAAGGATGCAACCCGAAATATAAAATAGCAAAACATATTTTAAACCTGTTGTGTTATAGGAATGACAAATATTTTGTATTCTAAATTTTTTTTCACTATATTGCTAAATATTTTTTTATTAATGGTAAATTGAAATGATAAAACATTAATTTCAATATTATAAACAAAAAAAAACATCAATAATCTAGCACTAAATAGCATTAAATTAAAAAAGAAAAAAAACAACTTTCCATAATCAAAAGAGGGATTCCTCTAAATCATTGAGAAGAAAAACAGTGGATGAAGTCGACTAAGTTTCTTCCTTAAAATTATGTAGGTGGCGGCACAGTACTGAAAATCAACAGGCTATATAGCAGTAGAAAAAACAAAATTACGATCCAGTAGCTCTACAGTATTTATTCTATTTTGTTGCATATCATGGTCGTTTTTCAGTAACGAATATTTATATATTGTTGTGACGTATTGTACCTACAAGTCCTACCTTCAAATGTGTAAAAGTTAAGATTCATTTGATATTTCCTCAGTCTCTATAATTCTAAACAAGACTGCAATATCACTTCTGATTAAAAAATTTCTTGACACAGGATCTGTAAAGAATCGAAAGGCCCCATACCTTTCATCTCTGCACTGTAAAAATTATCCTAACGAATCGTTGGGACAAGTGGTAAAATATCACAGAAAATTTTTTTCCAGTTATTTTCTTATTAGAAAATAAATCGGTGAAACGACTCTCTTGTTTAACGTGTCTTTTTTCCATTGAAAATTTTACTGACTTTTTTAAAACATGTCCCAACGATTCGTTAGGACAATTTTTGCAGTGTGTCTACGTTCTTGTCGATGCTGAGTGCCAGCTTTTAAAGCCATCACCAGAAATCCCTTCTAAAGGTTTCATCAAAGATTGGACTGTCACTAGCTTTTGTTTTGAGGACTACAAAGAGGTTCATATTATATCGCTACCGCATTGGTAAAGTCCTTGAACTAAAAGAACCAGACTACTGAAAATGTTTATTTTATTGTTGTTGGTTTAGTTTAGTTTGTTGACCCAAATGATATCGAGGTGTTTAATCTTGTATACAAATCACTTTCAACATCTGCAGCAACTGTACATCTCTGTCTCATTTGTCTCTCTCCATTTTATGAGTTTAATAGAGGGTTGAGTCCTTTTTGAAACATCTGGTATCAGCAGAAGTTCAATTTATAAATGGTTGCTCAAAATCCAACCTACTGGCCATTGCCACTGGAAAGTACCAAGGTCTTTCATCTTAAAATATTTCCATCTGAAAGTCGTTGTCACAAACCTACAACCATAGATTACATATACAACCCATGATTAATTCCCAAAACCTCTGTTTGTAATGCCTTGACCTCACTTCCTAAAAGAAGGAGTCGTGAAAAAGAACTGATGACGACTGGATTTAATATTTCACAATCGGATGCAAATCTAAAAAAATAAAATGGTACTCATAGGCCAAGAGTTTCCTAACAATGCTCTCCCACCTCTAAAAAAATATGTATATTTTTTTTGGATAACGTCTCACCTTTGAGATAACAAACCATGGAGAGGGTAAAAACCTAATGAAATCGCTATGACCGGAACGCAGTCCTTTGAAATTTGAATCAGTTTATGCTTACTTGCAAAAAACAACTGCAATGGTTCTATTGTACTTCAGAGGTGGTGGTTTTTTTTTTTTTTTTTTTTTTTTTTTTTTTTTTTTTTTTTTTTTACAGATTCCCACCGCTCACGGGCCAAGCCCTTTTCAAGGGGGGCAAAAATAAAAAATAAAAAGAAACCCACCCATCTATATATCTATCTATCTATCTATCTATCTATCTATCTATCTATCTATCTATCTATCTATCTATTTATCTATCCATCTATATATATATATATATATATATATATATATATATATATATATATATAATATATATATATATATATATATATATATATATATATATATATATATATATATATATATATATATATATATATATATATATATATAATATATATATATATATATATAATATATATATATATATATATGTAGAAGTAATCTGATATATAGGGCAGCCTATATTATCCATCGTAGAGTAGATTTTTCATTATTAACATAGAGTATACGACCCCTTATATAGTAGCGTGGGTGGACCTATCATGATGACTCACTCGAGTACTCAGCTAGTACGCTATACCTTGATAATCCACTGTAATATATCAGCGGAGATCCTCACTCATGAGGTATACCTATAGATATTGGTTTGAGGGATTTTGGCCTTTAGGATAATAATAAATAAATATAAAATAATAATAATGATAATAATAATAATAATAATAATAATCCCCTGCGGGGTGGGGGCCACGTGTATTAACACGAATTCAATAATTATTATTATAAATAATTTTATTAATTAATTAATTAATTATATATCATATTATTATAATCATATTTCACTGGGACACCATGGAAGTCTTATATATACCTTCATCATATATATAAAATATCAGCTTGGGTGCTGCGCCCCATTAGAGATATAGTACAATATAAGCAAGCTAAACGTTACTAATATATATATATTAGTATATATATTAGTATATATATATATAACGTTTGATCAAGTATATAAGCAAACAATCATATAAACAGGTATATATATATATATACGACTGGACTACGTCCTTAGGATATAATATAATATATCACTCTTAGGTAGGGAACTTATAAATGACGTAGCATATATATCCTCATGAGTAGCTTATCTGGAGCCCAGGCTATAGTTACCCTATGTATGGACTACGCCAATGAGGAGTACCAGCAGTCCATGAGGATCACTATATATACTATCTCATATGATCGGTAATTTGAGGAGTGCGCAAGCTCTGATATGATAATGTGAATGGAGTATTTGTATACTTTTATATATATTAGATGATAGCACGCAGTGTATCTGTTAGGTGTCTGCAGTTGTAGAGTAAACGCAGATCTAGTATAATAAATCACCGTCTCCTATCAGAGTAAACAGAGACTTAAAATAAATATATAAATAATGAATGAGATCCTATGGTATCTGTTTTGTATAATTTCAATACAGATCTTGCATTGCTTCTGATATACTAAACGAATATAGCCGGAAGAGACCTTTTTCAGGATGTCGGTATGATTGGAGCAGTCATATAAAGATTCACTCGAACAAATTCACTGGACTAGGACAGAGGCGAGCGTTGAGTCGGTAACGGATGTTACGGTACTCATATAGCTGACGTACTGTATTGCGAGAGGGTTTGTTGATTCCCGAATATGGTTCGTGGTATAGAATATTTGGTCAACTGGACAGGATTTTACTCTCAATTATTATGATTGTTATTATTATTGGTATTTCTTAGCACTTCTATACTAGTAGGTATTTAAGTAGGAATCAAGATTTGATAGTAGAAACACTTTTTTCTCATTAGTTATTAATAGAAGATTGTGTCTCTTTCATATATGTTATTATAGCTAGTTCTTTCAAGATTAATTATTTACTGTTGTCTTGTACGCCACTTGTCTCTCTTGTACTTATATATTTTACTAGTTTTCAATAGACGAGTATTCTCTTATAACTTTCTCTATAATAGCTGATATTATAATAGTATATATTGAAACAAATTTTCTATAAGGCTATATTAGATAGTAGTTATTTAACGCAGGTTTATATATTTTCGTTTTTTAATTATATCACTGCATTAATACTATATTATAAATTGGTGAGCACTATCTTATTACACCTCATATTTATAATATTGTTTTATAGATTTGTATATTTAATTACTGATATGTCACTACTCACTTATTAGACTTAATATATATTTATGTGTGTGCAAACTATATCTTTGTGACTTATGTTACAGTTATTTTTGAATAGGTATGTTAGATCCTATATTTGTCTTGTATTATAAAGTATGAATCAATTTATGCTCTATAACTTATATAATATTTATCAGGTTTTTAATTACCTTAATATTTCGCGCATTATAATTATAATACTATAAGCCTAATATAACCTTTTACACCTGTCGAGAGCTACTATATTCCCTATTTATACTAATGATGATTTTTAATTAACTGTTTTCCATACATCCTATATAGCTATAATAAATTGTGTTAGCAACTTTTCCTCCTTAACTTATATAACTAACGTTTTTAAATGAAGGTTTTAGACTTCCTATAAGCCTGAGTTTTTACTATATAGAGTGACAGCAAATTTTCCAATACACCTATATTATTATATCACTACTCATTGTATTAATATTTTAGTATATTTTTTATAAACCATATTATTAGTACTTAATTATATAAATATTGGGAGAGAATAACTTGTTTCTCCATACTTTATATAAGATGTTTTTAATCACTGTTTATCCACCATCATACTCCACTAAACCAGCATCATTTAGTTACTATATTGTGTAGTGTGTTGCAGAGTTCTTTATTTGTATTATATTAAAGGGCGTTTTGTTAGATATAGAAGCTGGCTCTATATTAGACTACTATAAAGTTCTGTATAAATGTGTGAAAGACAAAATTCTTTCTCCGAGAGTGGGATCGTATGTATAAGTAGTATACCGGTATTGAATTTCGCGTTATATCTAGAACTAATACAGTCACTAATAATAATAGAAGTTGGGTGTGAATGATGAGTAGCGCATATCAGTTTTGTAATAGGCTGTACGGTAGCACGTATTTTAATAAAGGTTTTAAACATTTCCTGATAAACAATATATGATATTTTATGTATAGATACGGCACAGAATACGGAGTATTTGACGATACTGGGTCTTAGGTCTTGTGATGATGTCATTTATGTATTTCTGGTTACTTGACAATGTGGTAGATATTTGCGCAAAAGACTAGACAAGGAGAATATTGAGAGTAAACGGCAGCCGCCTATCAACGCTAAGGGCATATTAAGTGTAGTTAGTGAGTTTTTATTTATATGAATTTCGACATATCAGATAAATGGGAAGAAAGGTAGTCTTTTTACAGTAATTATTACTACTTTATTTTTATATTATGATATACAGTATGTATATATAATTATATCTGTATAGATCTCTTCCCTAAGTTAGACGTGGGAAGCAGTGTATTATTATAATACAAATATATATAATGGAAACTTTAAGGAAAATAGCATTTTTAAGTAATATTGAATATACAATAAGAAAGTTGAATTGTTAAGTTTAATTATTATATAAAGTATAATTAACAGTGTAAATATAAGTATCTCAAATATAACAGTAAAGAAAAGTATTCTAATGAGATATATTCACTCAGTTGAATTCAATAGTTTGAATATAATTAATAAGATGAATGTTTATTATTATATGATAAGTTCTAATAGTTCAAATGAATAAAAATTATATCTAAGTATTAATTACTCACTATAGGAGAGCAATATGAAATTCATAATAAATGTAGATATATTTATTATAGAGTATAAATAGTAAGTGATGTTATATTGTAGTTTATAACATTATGAAATTGAAAAATACAATACAATGAATTACTGAAATTTAGGGATTTAAATAATGATGAAGGTAATACAATTATATATATAGTACCTTAGTATACTATCAATATTAAATAAGATTTCTAAAAGTATAGATAAATTTACTTTAATCAACTTCACTATACTGTCCGTCCTAGAAGGCGGTTAGGCACTGTCTAATAACCGCAACTCATTTATACAGAGATGAGATTGAATTATGCTGAGTAATGGATCTGTTTTTAGACGCGTTTCCGGGCTTGCTAAATGATCCCTGTCGCTATAATATTTTATCTTTTGTTTTTTACTAACATATATTAAATATATATAGATCAATCTAATAAGAAGATATGTTAGTATTAACGATAAGTAAATATATATAGTGTGATTTTTTTATATTGTTTATATTTATATATATATGTTTTGAAAAATTAGTAGCAATTTTGTAGTAAAGAATTGAGTATTGAAAGTATCAATAAATTGTATTTTATATATACAAATATTAAATTATATATATACTATAATTAATATAAGTATATAATCATATATGAAATATGGTAATAATATATATAAACCAATAATTTATTCAATTTAATATATAATACTAAATATTACTTACATTAGTTTTATATAATGTAATAAGATAATTTATTAATATTTAATTAATTTTTTTTTTTTTTTTTTTTTTTTTTTTTTTTTTTTTTTTTTTTTTTTTTTTTTTTTTTTTTTTTTTTTTTTTTTTTTTTTTTTTTTTTTTTTTTTTTTTTTTTTTTTTTTTTTTTTTTTTTTTTTTAAATAAAATACAGAAATTATCAAGGTACAAGAAGTTATTTAAACTAATCTTTTTGTAAAATATAATAATAATAATAATATTATAAGAACATGATTACCATTACTATAAGATATACCATATACTTGTAGTATTAAATAAGTATAACGTAATTAATTTGAATAATGTATTATTTACAATTTATATTTATATATTTACAAATTCATAAAACCTGAATTGAATTGAATTTGATTGAAGATATTGTGTATAGATAATTATATATTCTAATTAAAATAATGTTTAATTAGAAATAAT
>SEYY01003469.1:0-41268 GCA_009176605.1 Armadillidium nasatum
AGTTGATATAGGATGGCACCTAATCCTTTATGAGAAGCGTCAGTGTTGACGAAAAATGGTTTATCGTAATCGGGAAAAGCTAGTTGTGTGTGTAGAAGTAAAGCTTGCTTAAGAGTGTCGAAGGCTAACTGTTGTTCAGGGTTCCAAACAAATTGTGCATTCTTACGCAGTAGTGAGGTGATTGGTTTAGCAATAATAGCGAAATCTTTGATTAAGTGGTTAAAATAGTTTAGAAAACCCATGAGTGAGCGGGTTTCGGCAGTGTTTGTAGGGGGGTTAAAAGATTGTAATGTTTGTAATTTGGCTGGGTCGGGGCTGATACCCTTGTTTGAAATGCGAAAGCCTAGAAAAAGGACGCTTGTTCTAAGAAAATGGCATTTGGAGAGTTTGATGCGAAGATTGTTTCTCCGAAAAGCTTCAAATACTTTGGTGATGTTTTCGAAGTGAGAGTGTATAGAGTGACCAACTATTAACACATCATCAAGGAAAACTCTACAGGCAGTTCCTAAGAGATGGGAGAGGGCGAGTTCCATTGTTCGTGCAAAAACGGGAGGAGCATTTGAAAGACCAAAGTTTAGTCTAGTGGGGCAATACTGACCTCTTGGAGTTCGAAATGCCAGGTAGGGTTGTGTGTCTTCCTCAATTTCGAGGGCGTGATAAGCATCGAGGAGATCTACTGAGGTAAAGAGGGAGCTCTTTCCAAGTGTATTGAGGAGGTCAGTGATGCATGGGAGGGGGTAGCGATCTAGGACTGTGTGAGCATTGATATGTCTATAATCTGCCACAATTCTGGGGCGTGTAGAGTTCTTTTTGGGAATGACTAAGAGGGGTGAGCTGTGTGGAGAGGAGATTGGTTTTATGTAACCTTTTTGAAGGGAGGTGGTGACCCACTCGTCTATGTGTGTTAGATATTTGTGAGGAAGGCGGTATTGTGGGCGATATAGTACTTTAGGGGTTTCTGGTTTGAATTGAATGGAGAATTTTTGTAAAGGGCAAATGGGGACCTCATCATCTTCGAGAGCGATGACATCACTATATGAAAGAAGAAGCTGTAATAGACGATCAAAGAGAGCAGGATCATGCAAAAGAGTATCTTCTTGTGAAGTATTCTTTATAGAGGAAGATATTATTTCTTTATAAGTAGATATAAGTTGGGATGTAGTGAGACCTTTGGTGGAAGTGTTGAGATAAGTGTGAGCTGTGGGTATTGGTTCATCTAAAAGTATGATGGGGTTAGCAGTGGAAACCAGGGTGTTCTTTTGTAGAGTTTGTGGGGAAGCGCTTAAATTTATGATATCTATTAAAATATGACCTTTAGTGCATGTGCTCAAGATGTTTCCAGCGTAAAGATAGTTATTTATGTGAGTGTTGTTAGTTGCCAAAACTAAATTATCGGAAGGAGTTGTATGTGCAGTAGATAATGCATTGAGAGAAAGAGTTGTTTTGGAATAAGGGTGAATATCAATAGTAGAAGTGGTATATAGATTATATTGTACGTCAGAGTCTATAAGAAGATTATGGGAGATTGAAATATCGTCTGAGTATAGAGGTGGAGTAAGTGTATTTGTGTGAGAGAGAGAATGTGTGTGAACAGGAGTGACAACGGAAGGTGTGTTTAGTGTGGAAGACGTTTCTGAAGGTAATATTTCATTGTTGTGAGGGGTGGAGTTTGAGTAGCTATAGTGTTCTAGTAGCTGTGGGGGTGTGAGAGGTGATAATTGTTTTTGAGATGAATGTGAAATGGGTGACTGAGATAGTAAAGGATGAAATGTAGGGCTGGTATCAGTATCGATTACAAGCAAAAAGTTTTTGAGATCTAGAGAGATGGGTGCTTTACTGAAAAGATTTGTGCCGAGGAGGAAGTCTGAGTGAAAAGAGCAGAGTGAATCATGTACGACCATAAAAGTTACTGGAAATACAGATGTTGCAAGGTGTATATCTAATGTGATTGTACCAAGTTGGGGAAAAGTGGAACCAGTGATAGATTTAAGTAGTGTATTACATTTACCTAGTGATATGGGGGTATTGAGTTTATGTTGGAGATTGTGAAAGACAGATAATTTACATAAAGAGCCATTAGAACCTGTGTCGAGTAGAAATGATTTGTGAGGTAAGTTGTGATTGTTGAAAGTAATTTTTGCTTTGATGAAATAAGTTGGACCCGCTGTGTCTTGAGATGGAGGTGAAGGTAGGGGGTGAGTGTTGAAATGTGAAGAGATAGTGTTAAATGAAAATGGAATAGAGTTGGTTTCAAGAGTTTCATGTGTGACCATAGATGTATTTATGGGGAGTACTGAAGATGGTAAAAGTTGTGTGTGTGGTTGGTCTGATTGTAATGGCTGTTGTGAAAGCTTTGTTTGAGAGGGTTGTTGATGTGGTTGAGATGATGTGCTCTGTTGTTGATGTTGAAATAATTGTGATGCAGGTGAAGGAAGAGGAGAGTGTTGATAATGATGCATTTGTGATTGAGGGTGATGCTGTTGAAGTGATGATTGTTGTTGCTGTGACTGATGAGACTGTTGGATTAGTTGTTGCTGTTGGTGAGATTGTTGTAAAGATGATGGAATGTGAGAAGTTACTGTAACATTCTGGTGTGGATGAGGAGAAAGTTGAACCTGAGTTTGTGAGGTTTGTGGATGCTTTTGTTGTGGCGGTTGTAAGGATATAGTGTGTGTGGGATCAATTTGAGGTGAAATATCAATGTCATAATTGTTATCAATATTAGAATAAACATTAAAATTTAAATGCGAATTTTGCTTAAAATAATTGCTATCTAAATTTCTACTATCTACATCATTAATATATAAATGGTTAAATTTATTGCATGCATTTTTATTATACATTTGTATTGGCACTCAAAACCGTGTGAGGTTGAGCTGAGTGCTGTTGCTCAACCTCTAAATTTAAAAATTTTCTTGGTGGGTGTTCTTTAGATAAGGATAGTAATCCTCTTGAGAAATTTGTTGATCATTTGGAAAATATTGTTCGGTTGAAGGGCCAAGGTGATTTTCTTGAGTTTGAGAGGAGACTAAATTGATGTTTTGGAATCGATTGTTTCTGAAGTTTCCATTCCTCTGAGTTGGGGCGGTGGGAAGAGAGCGTCTTTGTAATGAAAGATTGTTGTGGGAGACTTGATTTTCTTGCTGCTGTGGAGGCGGACGAACTCCTTTATATTCTTTCCTATGGATTCCTGTTCCTTTCCAAAGTCCTCTTTTTATGATGTTCTCTATTTGTGGAGTAATTGGAGCGTTTCTGAATGTGAAGTTTGGATTGCAGGGATCAAAGGTAGAGTTTTTGCAATTTGGAGTAGATCCTCGAATGTGATATTGATAACAATGGTGGCAGTATGGGCTGAATGGGCAGTAGGCGTTAAAGTGACCTGCTTGTTCACAATGGTAACATATCTGTGGTATTGAATCGAGATTGGTGCTTGAGGGGAGAGGTGAGGGATGGTGATATGGGAATGCAGAGGGAGTGCACTGAACGAAAGGTTGCTGTGGAGTTGGTTTTGATCTTGTGGAGATCTTGTGGAGATTGCTCTATTGGATAATAAATTAACCTCGATTTGAGAAGGGGTTATTTCCGTGGAAGGAAGAGTGTAGAGACGACCATTAGAATTTTGAAGGAATTTCTGGATTTGTTTGGGAAGAGGCAAAGTATAATCGTAATGCTTTACAAATTGTTGTCTTTGGTCTTGCAGCGTTTTTGGAATTTGGGTATATAAAAAAGACATGGTTATGGCCGTGATAAGTTTTTCAGGAAGGTTGAGAGTAGAGTCCTTTTCAGTGAGTTTGTTGAGAAATTCTGTCACTAATTTGTGTAAGGAGAGAGCGCTTGAAGCTATTGTTTGCGTAGAATCCCATTGAAAATCCAAGAGTTTCTGAAAAGCTTCAAAATGATGAAGGGAGTCTTCCGGAAGAACGAGGCATTGTAAGGTTTCAATGAATTCTTTAAAAGAGGAAAGGCGAAGGAGTTCTGGGTTTGAATTTAGCAGTAGGCGGAATTCTCCCTTTGTAAGGTGGATTTGGGATCGAGCTTGTGTGATTTTTGTGCGCTCATCTGAGCAGCGTTTTATTTGAATATTTTCTTTTACATCCTCCAGCCATCGAGAAAAAGTGGGGCCTTCCCATTTATTGTCGATTCTTCCTATCAGTAGTAGTTCATCTTTGGGGATTGAGGTGATGGCTGCAAGTGTTGGTAAGTTGTGGGAGGAATCCACCTGATTTTCTGTTTCATTTGTCATGGCAGTGAAATGTACAAGAAGAAAATTTAAATACTCACGGTACTGCAGGGGTTCCTTTGTTTCCTTTCAGAGTTTTAGGAGCTTTCTTTCTTTGCTGATTTAGATCGCCATCTTTTAACACTTCTTTTTAGGTAAAATAAGATAACATCTTATATATATATGTTTAATACAACTCTGTGATGGGAACCTGAAATTATGAACAGCATTAATTATATGGAAAACACAAATGAAATTAAGGATTATGATAATAATAAATATAGGAATACAAAAAAAAAATATTAAATAAAAACATTCAATAATAAATGATTCAGATAAGATTCAAAATAATCCTACAATAATAAATAATAATAATAATATAACAGTAAAATACAAACTGAATTGCGAATCAATTATAGTAGGACTAAAAATCTAACACCAAAAAATTAAAATCAATAAATAAAGAAAATGACAATAATGTAATAAAATTCAAATTCTAATATTGGTTAAAAGAGAGAGAGAGAGAGAGAGAGAGAGAGAGAGAGAGAGAGAGAGAGAGAGAGAGAGAGAGAGAGAGAGAGAGAGAGAGAGAGAGAGAGAGAGAGAGAGAGAGAGAGAGAGAGAGAGAGAGAGAGAGAGAGAGAGAGAGAGAGAGAGAGAGAGAGAGAGAGAGAGAGAGAGAGAGAGAGAGAGAGAGAGAGAGAGAGAGAGAGAGAGAGAGAGAGAGAGAGAGAGAGAGAGAGAGAGAGAGAGAGAGAGACTAGGTTTATATTTTGACTATAATCATGTTGATCTAAATAATAATAATAATAATAATAATAATAATAATAATAATAATAATAATAATAATAATAATAATAATAACTAATAATAATAATAATCATGTTGATCTAAATAATAATAATAATAATAATAATAATAATAATAATAATAATAATAATAATAATAATAATAATAATAATAATAATAATAATAATAATAATAATAATAATAATAATAATAATAATAATAATAATAATAATTATGAAAAAAAAAAACTTAAGATCAGAGAAATATCTTACCCCTCCAGTACGTCCTATGCTCTTTGAATATCTGGAGTATTATCTACTTTTTGTAAAATCAAAATTTCCTATCTTGTTTAAGAAAATAATCAGTTTTTATTTTAACTGATTTTAAAATTAAGATAATTTTAAGATAATACTATTAACAAAGTTAATATATATATATATATATATATATATATATATATATATATATATATATATATATATATATATATATATATATATATATATATATATATATATATATATATATATATATATATATATATATATATATAGAGAGAGAGAGAGAGAGACAGAGAGAGAGAGAGAATAATATAAGTGAAAATTTTATCACGACCACTCACGGGTCGGGGGTACGGGGGGCAGAGCCCCCCGTAGACAAATGCTCGTGTGCCATGCATTTACGGTTTCATTGCTATACTGCAATAATGCATTAAAATAGAAGTTGCAAATGCATGGCATGCGAACATTTGTCTACGGGGGGCTCTGCCCCCCGTACCCCCCGACCCGTGAGTGGTCATGATAAAATTTCACTTACATTCCTCTCTCTCTCTACATTTATTATTATTTTTATCATTATTATTACCATTTTTATTATCAATTATTTATTTTATCATTATTATTATTATTATTATTATTATTATTATTATTATTATTATTATTATTATTATTATTATTTATACACTACCAGATCACGCACCATGCAGGGTGTTTTCGACTGCAGAAACGAAAATTCCTGCAATTAATCGCATTTGGGAATATATATATATATATATATATATATATATATATATATATATATATATATATATATATATATATATATATATATATATATATATATATATATATATATATATATATATATATATTTATATTTTTTTTTTTTACTAATTTTAACTATTATTTCCATTTTTAGCTTCAACCTAATTCAAAATATAGCAACTCGTCAAAATATTGAAAGGAGAGTTTTATAATTGCGGCAGACGATATTATGACGTCATAATTATTCCTATTATTTTAAACTTTTTTTTTTTTTTCAATTTGTGTTTTTTTATTTTTTTTCTTACAAAATAATTTGGCGTTCGTCGATTAACCAAAAAAACAAACAAACATATCATTTCCTTTTCGTACTTACGCTGAGAAGAAAAAAAAAAACGGGCCCCCTATACTAAAGTATTACCATATATATATATATATATATATATATATATATATATATATATATATATATATATATATATATATATATATATATATATATATATATATATATATATATATATATATATATATATAACCCAACCTAAAACTAACAACCTAACCTAACGTAAATAATACTAATAATAAAACACACGAACCTAAATAATTTAACTTGCCCGAATTTTGATTACTGAGAATGGCTTCGGATTAAAATTTATCGTGCATGCTTGAATTGCGCAATGCCCGCTATCTTTATACAGAAATTATCAGTATTCTTTCATACTAGATTTTGGTATCGGTATTTTATTTTTATTTTTTTTTACCGATCCTTGTAAAACTTATTTCGATACACAGACCTTGCCGATACTAGCTGATAACGATACTTGATTCCATCGCAAATTATATTGATCATCATTAGTCGTAATATGATTATCATTAATGCTCGGAAACGGATCTAATTGTAACCAAATGTACCGGTAAAGATATTGGGAGGTTTGTGACCGTCTGCTAATCTGGTGGGAGGTAAAAGTTAGTGAGAGTGAAATGGGGGAGGAGGGGGGTTATTTTCTACTATGGCATAAGGGGAGGGGGGGGGGAGAGAAATTTGTTCTTGTGTCTCAGTTTCGAAGTTTTTATTTGCATAAAATTTGTGGTGCTCCGTTTTTATGCATATGATGTTCCTTTTTTAGGTTCGTTGGTAACAGATTTTTCAACTTTTATTATTTACCTGTGAAATTCAACGAATTGTTGAAGCTACAATATATATATATATATATATATATATATATATATATATATATATATATATATATATATATATATATATATATATATATATATATATATATATATATATATATATATATATATATATATATATTGCATAAATTACGTTATACAATTATTAACGTAATAATTACGTTACTGAACACATTGTTAAGTACGTATTTATTATTGAATTTTAAATACCTTTTTTTTATCATTGATTTTTCACCATATTTGAAAAAATAATAATACTAATTGTTGCTATATGAGTTTCTATTATTTTTAGGTAAAGGTCAAGTAAATATAATATGCAGTTGCCAGATGTTTTAAGAGGAAAAAAAAATTGAATATTACTACTATAGTAAATGCATGGCAAAGGAACATTTTTTTCTATGAAAAGTACAACAACTGTACCTCCCTATCCCCTGAGTGGTGATAAAGTAAATCTGTAATCAGTGTATCACTCTTAAAAGATTTTAACACATTTATGGCAAAAATATTGCATAAAATTTTGTTTGAAAAGCATAGTGGCATGTATAACGTGAAATGTGTCAGTATTCTTTTATTATAAGGTAAATATTATACTATAATTATAGTACTTATCAATGGGGATTGCTGAAAATTTTATTAAAAATAAAGGAGTTTCCATCTCGTCTTCATGGATAGAATTTCCCAGTGAGGTCGTCTCAACCTTGTGAAATTCAACGCTTTCAAAAACAACTTCGTGAAATCTTCCTCTCTCAAAGACACCTCCTAACTTTTCTATTTCTTTAGATGGTTCTCCCGTCTCTCCTATTGACATTATAAACATCTTTGGCCTTCATATAAACAAAGAAATGTCTTGGAAACTTCACATCACAATGGTTGCTAGAGCATACTCAAAGAAGCTGAGAATTGTGTTTAGGATGCGAGAATTATTTTTGTTCTTTCGCAGTTACTCCAATTATACAAGGACCTCACCCGCTCTTGTATGGAGTACTGCTCTCATATCTGTGGATCTTAGGTTTCACCCGTCTTTTGGATAAGGTTGAGTCAAAGGTTAAAAGACTTATATAAATTGCCCCATTCTTTCTAATTCACTTGATCCTTTATCTTTGCGACGTGATGTTGGTGCCATATTTCTTTTCTATAGGTACTACAGCGGCAGATGCTCGAGGGAACTGACCACTTGTATACCTTCAGCTATAAGTCGTTCTTGTAGCACAAGGGGTGCACTGTCTGCTTGTCCTCTGTGATACCTCCTTTCCAGCCACTTCTGTTTTGTGGAATTTTCTCCCATCTTTTTATTTCCTGCCGAATTTAACCTAGTTACTTTAAAGCCCACGTCTGTGCTCGCCTACGAAAATTTGGGTTACGTGGGACTTGTGTGGGTTTTCATATTTTTTATGTTTTAAACACCCCCCTCCTTGAAATAGGGCTCTGCCCATGAGCAGTAGTGATATATATATATATATATATATATATATATATATATATATATATATATATATATATATATATATATATATATATATATATATATATATATATATATATATATATATATATATATATATATATATATATATATATATATATATATATATATATATATATATATATACCTTGTGGTTTTATAGTTTAACACTCCTGGTGTTGGTCCGTAAGAACTTAGACAATATCTAGTTTGTCGAATAGTACCTGGTATAATTCATACATAACCTACGTTCCAATTAGTCATAACTAAAAAATTCTCTCTCTCTCTCTATCTCTCTTTCTCTCTCTCTATCTCTCTCTCTCTCTCTCTATCTCTCTTTCTCTCTATCTCTCTCTATCTCTCGACACTTGCATAATTTTAATTAATATATTCATACATGTGTTAGGAAGGGAGACCATCTTTAAATAAAATAAAATAAGCCAAATTAAAAGTGTATATATATATATATATATATATATATATATATATATATATATATATATATATATATATATATATATATATATATATATATATATATATATATATATATATATATATATATATATATATATATATATATATATATATATATATATATATATATATATATATATATATATATTATATATATTTTTTTTTTTTTTTAAATTTTTTTAATTTTTGTATGTGGTTTTGTACGAAAGTACGAAAGTTACGATTTGGAATTAACGTCACACACACACAAATACACAAACACGCAACTTCATCTTCGTTTTCTTATCACAACCCATAGAACTCTCCCCCCCTCTCACTACTCTTGCCCCAGACACCCTTAAACAACACATACACCTCCCCCTACTCTTACCTCAGACACCCTTAAAACACACACACCCACACACCACACACACACACACATACAGAGCATCTGTTATGTTTTTAAGGGTTAAATTTTTTAGGTATAAATAGGTTTCCTCCACCCACCCCCACCTCACCCTTCGAAGATAACCATTTATCTCCTGTAAGGAGGTAATGGAACACCAACGATTTCATATATATATATATATATATATATATATATATATATATATATATATATATATATATATATATATATATATATATATATATATATATATATATATATATATATATATATATATATATATATATATGCATATACACTGTAAAAACAAACCTTGCTAATTCCTTTCTATAGAAAGGAAATAGAAAGGCTTAGTCCAATTTCTCATATTTCTTATTTCTTAGAGCGGAATTATAAAGGCTATTCAGAATTTGGAAGACACTAGAGCGGAATTAAAGAGGAATTAGAGCGGTGTTTATGGTTTTCGTCCATTGCCTTTCTAATGCCGCTCTATCAAAAAATTTTCTCGACATTACATGCCGCTCAAATGCCTTTCAAAATTCTTATTGAGCGGCAACGATTCGATTTTAAAATCTCTCTTGTCTTTTAACAAACACACATACACAACAAAGCGCACACTATATATATATATATATATATATATATATATATATATATATATATATATATATATATATATATATATATATATATATATATATATATATATATATATATATATATATATATATATATATATATTATTTTTTTTTTTTGCATGGGCAAAGGTCAGAGACCTACTAATTTCAACTAGAGTTGGAGGAATTTCAAAATCAAAGTTCAATTAAAGGCCGACAAGTCCCTATGCATTGCTTGAAAGTGTGCAAGTGAAAAGAAGTAGGAAAAATAGAACCTATTCCCAAAGCATCGACAAGTTAAATGGTCGACTCTTGAAAAAAAAAATCTGACTGCCAATTTTCTCTTCAATTTAAACGTGTCGACAATTTGGCTGTATGTAAAAAAAAAAAAAAATTGTTTCGACCATTTGACCAATTGTTTTTTTTTTTTTTTTAGTTTTCATCGATATATAGGCCTATTATTATAATTATTTTTATTATTATTTTTATTTTACTTTTATTTTTATTATTTTTATTATTAATTTACACGTATATAAAAGAAAATTATTATAAAAAAAATAATTTGTAGTTCTCCATGGCGTAGTGGTATGATTCTCAGACTCCATAATTTCTCAAAATATCATCGAAGATTTCCAACGTTTCGAATACTATTCAAGATGATTTATGACGTCAGAGGTAGGTGTATTAAATTTCAAATAGATGGGCGTAGCAAATGTAAAGATGATAGTCACGTGGTATTTGGTACGCATTATTGGTGGTGCAGCGTTCCAATACGTGTAACTAATATTTTTTTTTACTTTTCGAATAAAAATAGAAAGGTATTTGGTGATTTCATATTTATTCAAATTCCTTTCAAATTCCTTTCTAAATAGAGCGTCAAAAAACGCGTTTTTTTTCCCGCTCTATCAGAAAGGAATTAGAAAGGTTTGGTTTTTTTTTTCAATGTTAGATAAGCGTTATTATTATTATTATTTTTATTTTTATTTTTATTTTTATTATTATTATTATTATTATTATTATTATTTATTATTATTATTATTATTATATTTTATAGCTTGGGATCGTGTGAGGAAAGAATACGACGAAGGGAAGCAAAATGCGGCCGATAATAGAGGTAAGTTGACACTACCACATTTTTAATAGTAGTTGAATTGTAGGTGGTGGTTATTGCAATAAGTTTTGTGTTGTTAGGGGAGATTTAGTGCTGTAATATATATATATATATATATATATATATATATATATATATATATATATATATATATATATATATATATATATATATATATATATATATATATATATATATATATATATATATATATATATATATATAGGAGTTAAATGACAGAATCTGTTGTTGTTGTTGTTGTTTATTTTTTTTTAACGTTAACGTTGTCATGTGTTCGGACTTTAAACTACCTCCCCTACCCTTAACTGATGCTACCCCCTCTCCCCCACCCTTAACTGATGTGCCAAGCTTTCTAAAATATTTGTAAGTGAAGACAGTAAGGCGTTTGTTTGTGTGAAGATTCATCATGAATGCGTCAACTTTCTTTTAATACTGCTATACACACACATTCAGTGTTTGCCAAACTTTTTTTAAAATGAAAAATCGGAGGACAAATATTTGGATGGGTCATCTCTTGGGGGTGGATGTTTGTTATTCGTGTTTGGTTGACGTACGCCAAATATTTTCCATTTGTCGGGAAAATCACGTCAAAAGATTTGTAGTATAATGTTTGGCGAACACCGTATGAGTTGATCGGTCATTTTGACGAATGTTCGTCATTCGGACTTGGTTTGCCATATACAAGAAGAGTCCATTTCGTTGTTGAGAAAGATTCTGGTTTTTAAGAAGATTCTAGCCTTTATTTTCATTCTTTGTGAAGATTATACAATTCATTTTTGTCAGTGAACAATCTAGTTTTTATTTTCATCCAAATGGAAGATTCCTATTTTAGTCTTCATCCTCAAGGAAGATTCTAGTCTTCCTTTTAACCTAAGGACGAATCTAATTTTTATTTTCATTCGTAACTAAGACTAGTTTTCATTTTCATCTTCATTGGAAGGTTCTATTCATTTTCATTCACAAGTAAGAAAAATTATCACATTCATCCACACTCAAGGCTAGCAACTGATGTTTTAAAACTTAAAACTATTATTTATTTATTTTTTAAAAACTTTTTTCTTTTTTTTCAGGTGAAGGGATATTGTTCTACGAGAGGGACACTAAGCATCCTGATTTAGAAAGTACGTAGGATCTCTTCTGTTTAATATTAAATATTGATATAATTTTATTTTATAATTATTTTATAATTATTTTTCTATCGTACTCTTACTTAGGATGCCTACTGCCGTATAATTATTATAATTATAATAATTATACATTGGTCAAATCCCTTTTTCCTTATATAAACCTTTAGTAGCTCTCTTCACCTCTTCCAAGCTAAGACTTCTTACTCTTAAATTTAGGCTTGTTTACCTTCTCTGTTTAAGGTATTTCCTCCCACCTTGGATCAAAATACTCAAATTATTCACAAAAGATATGTATCTTACTCACTGCCTTGTTCTGTACTTCAACGGTTCTACCAAAACCTTCTTGTTGTCCCATATAACCTACTCGCTGCTTTGTCTGGTCTTTAACGGTTCTACCAAAACCTTCTTGAAGTCTCATATATTCTTATGTAACTTACTGCTTTGTTCTGTACTTCAATTGTTCTACCAAAGTTCTTGTAGTTCCATATATTCTTATGTAACTTACTGCTTTGTTCTGTACTTCAATGGTTCTACCAAAGCCTACTTGAAGTCTCATATATTCTTATGTAACTTACTGCTTTGTTCTGTACTTCAATTGTTCTACCAAAGTCTTGTAGTTCCATATATTCTTATGTAACTTACTGCTTTGTTCTGTACTTCAGCGGTTCTACCAGAGCCTACTTGAAGTCTCATATATTCTTATGTAACTTACTGCTTTGTTCTGTACTTCAATTGTTCTACCAAAGTCTTGTAGTTCCATATATTCTTATGTAACTTACTGCTTTGTTCTGTACTTCAGCGGTTCTACCAGAGCCTACTTGAAGTCTCATATATTCTTATGTAACTTACTGCTTTGTTCTGTACTTCAATTGTTCTACCAAAGTCTTGTAGTTCCATATATTCTTATGTAACTTACTGCTTTGTTCTGTACTTCAGCGGTTCTACCAGAGCCTACTTGAAGTCTCATATATTCTTATGTAACTTACTGCTTTGTTCTGTACTTCAATTGTTCTACCAAAGTCTTGTAGTTCCATATATTCTTATGTAACTTACTGCTTTGTTCTGTACTTCAGCGGTTCTACCAGAGCCTACTTGAAGTCTCATATATTCTTATGTAACTTACTGCTTTGTTCTGTACTTCAATTGTTCTACCAAAGTCTTGTAGTTCCATATATTCTTATGTAACTTACTGCTTTGTTCTGTACTTCAGCGGTTCTACCAGAGCCTACTTGAAGTCTCATATATTCTTATGTAACTTACTGCTTTGTTCTGTACTTCAATTGTTCTACCAAAGTCTTGTAGTTCCATATATTCTTATGTAACTTACTGCTTTGTTCTGTACTTCAGCGGTTCTACCAGAGCCTACTTGAAGTCTCATATATTCTTATGTAACTTACTGCTTTGTTCTGTACTTCAATTGTTCTACCAAAGTCTTGTAGTTCCATATATTCTTATGTAACTTACTGCTTTGTTCTGTACTTCAGCGGTTCTACCAGAGCCTACTTGAAGTCTCATATATTCTTATGTAACTTACTGCTTTGTTCTGTACTTCAATTGTTCTACCAAAGTCTTGTAGTTCCATATATTCTTATGTAACTTACTGCTTTGTTCTGTACTTCAGCGGTTCTACCAGAGCCTACTTGAAGTCTCATATATTCTTATGTAACTTACTGCTTTGTTCTGTACTTCAATTGTTCTACCAAAGTCTTGTAGTTCCATATATTCTTATGTAACTTACTGCTTTGTTCTGTACTTCAGCGGTTCTACCAGAGCCTACTTGAAGTCTCATATATTCTTATGTAACTTACTGCTTTGTTCTGTACTTCAATTGTTCTACCAAAGTCTTGTAGTTCCATATATTCTTATGTAACTTACTCAATGCTTTGTTCTGTACTTCAACGGTTCTACCAAAGCCTCCTTCTAGTCTCATATATTCTTAATCTCATCATATTTTAACATAAATGTTATGTAAAGATACTCATTGATCTTTCTTCTCATTTAATCAGGGTCTTCCAACGGGAAAGAAAATCATATTTTATGGACTTGAAAAAGAGAATGACTTGAAAGGGTAAACATTAATAAACATTTTGTCTGAGACAAATTGTTGGAGTGATTTTTTTTATATATATAGGGGTTCAAAATCCCATTTTGACTTTTTTTTTACTAAATCTTTCATAAAATATATATAATTTTATAATTTTTTTTTACTTTTCTTTTTTAAAGTTTTTTGAGATATATGTAGCAATCGAAATGAATATAATATTTTGATAATTTGTGGCGGCTTAGATGGTTTAAATCTTGCCTAAATTCATCGGAAATTTTGAAATTTTCATTTTTTTAAGAAAATTTTTTGACTTCGTGAATATTTTTGGTGATCATACTTTGTTTCAAAAAAATTTATAAAGTATATTCTCTGTTTGAGTGGTTATATCTCGGTAACTATTTGGAATTATGAATAAACTAATTACATAGTTGGAATCAGGAATAATTTTCTACAAAAATATCTAAAAAAAATTTGTTTAATTAAAAACAAATTAATTTTGCGTTGCCATATGCCGCCAAATTCAATGTCATTCGACATGAGTTACTTGAAAAGTTTTCCTCAGGAACCGTTTGGAATTATGAAAAACTAATTACAGATTTGGAATCAGCAAAATTTTGCTTAAAAACTAGTTAAAAAATAACAAATTCCCCCCCCCCCCTAAATTTGGTGTCCTTAGGTTAGAGGGTCCCCCTTTAAGATTTTTTTGAGTAGTCATATCTCTGTAACCATTTGGAATTATGAAAACCTAATTACATATTTGGAATCAGAACATTTACTATAAAAATATTATAAAAATTAAAAAAAAAATAATTCCTTAGAGATTTGCCGTCAGATTCAATCAAGGTCATTCGACCGGAATCGTTTGGAATTATAAAAAACTAATTACAGATTTGGAATCGGCAAAGATTTTACTAAAAAACTGCTGAAGGAAAAAAAGGTTACCGGAAAATTTTCACCCCTAAAAGAGGTACCCATGGTTGGAAGCTCTTGAGGTCCAATCAAAGCCTACTATTTCTTAGTCTTAACAAAAACTACTCAAAGAATGGCACATTCAATTCATATTTTCTTTTCACTGCATCTTTAACAGAGATTTGCTCCATTTGAAAAGCCCATTTTTCTTTTATTGTGTTTAGGATTTATATCATCATTATTCCTCACACACATTCACCAATCTCTCTCTTTACCAACTCTTCCTGAAGGTCCTACAATAATAATTGTTACATTATATTAAAGAGTACAATTCCACACAGGTCTCTCATCAAAGACTCTGGGTCACTTATAGACCTCCTATTCATTCCTTCAATTTAAGGTCATACCTAACCACCAATATTAACCTTTATTATTATTTATTATTATTTATTATATCACTATCCTTTTATTTAATTTTTCTTTGCAGATTTCAAACCTTTTGACTTGGACCTCTATTGGGGGAAAAAAATGTACAAAAATTCCATTCAACAAAGATAATAATGAAAAAAAATAATAATAATAATAAAATAATTTAAAAAAAATTTAATAATAATTACTTTGCATAGCAATTTGAATAAACAAAAACAAAAATTACAAAATTTAAAGTACAAAAAATTTTAATTTGATGTTTTTAAATTTTGAATTTATTTAATTGTGCAATAATTTTGGATTTTATATTTAATGGGGGGAGGGATAAGTATTGAATACTGGGGTGATCACATACCCCCGATCCCCCCTCTCTTTGCCACAAAGTGGACAGCAGTTGGGTAAATATTTTTGAATGTTTAATGGGTGGGGCACGGGATAGCGGGTATGGGTATATAAATATAGTAACTTTCTATTTATTTAAAATAAAGAATTTTAAAACTTGTATCTCTCAAACTCCTGATAATTACTTTTTACAAGTGGTACATTTTCACACAGCAAAAAATGCCCCATAGGAATTTTCATTGGTTTTAATGGTTCCTATAGGAAATATTTATG
Organism: Armadillidium nasatum; assembly: GCA_009176605.1. NCBI lineage: Eukaryota > Metazoa > Arthropoda > Malacostraca > Isopoda > Armadillidiidae > Armadillidium > Armadillidium nasatum. The sequence goes on from SEYY01003469.1 coordinate 16,449, forward strand.
TACGTCAGTTTCTTATTCAATTCGTTTCAAGCTCAATTGGTGGCGTGAGAGAGACTTTATTTGCCAGAAATATCAGGTTAGGAATATATTCAAATATGATGCGTAGTTTACAGTTTGTGTTAAGTTGTAAATACATTGCATATATACATGATGGTTTAAAGGTAATAGTTCATAATTTAACATACGGGTCCTGTAGGAAATTTTATAAGAACCAATGAAAATTTTTTGCTGGGCAGCATCTATCAAGTACCTCGTTTTTAATTGGAAGTTACCCATTTTTAGAGGTCTTTTAATCCTTGTAATTGGGGGGGAAAAAAAAAAAAAAAAAAAAAAACTGCTCCGCACCTATTTTTGTTACAATCCATCAAGGTAAATGAAAAGTCATTAATATTTATTTTTACAAAAATTTTCAATTCATTCATTAAAAAAAATTTACAAATTTTAATAAAACGGGGATAGATACCAAATTTTTTGCTCGATACCAGTGATGAACTTATATTTAGTATTGGCAGTTCTTAATATCTAAACCAATAAAAATAAAGTTAACTATTCTATTCCACCCTTCCAAAAATAATAATAATAATAAACTTAATTAGTTAACTATTCTATTCCCCCCTTCCCAAAAAAAACATAAAATAGTAAACTTAATTCAATAATTTGACACAAATATGGCGCGGTATCAAACCAGTTATTCCAATGATTGACGTATGATATGTTAGTAAGCATCCAAGCAAATTAGAATATATAAAAAATTTTAAAGGTTAGGTGCCATTTTTGGTGTGGCTTGGAAAGAAATGGTATTTTTTTCCGTCCCGCGAATAACATGCCTTAAAATTAACTATTATGTAAAGACTTGTCTACTAATACATTTAGGTCTCCACTTCTGTTAAGGTAATAGGAACACTTCATATTTTGGTGGTGAAAAAAAAAAAAAAAATTTTTTTTTTATGATTTCTCAATACTTGCTGACACCGCTATTTTTTAACCAGTCTTTCTCCAATTAGCTTACTTGGCCCCGGTCCGTGCAGTAAATGCAAAAGATGAGCTGCATTATTCCAATCCACTTAAAAAATATGCATTAATACCTCTCTACGTGAGAGACTTTTTAAAGAAATTTTGCGAGAATTTTCCGAAAGATAAACGAAAAGAGGACGATAATTTTAAGAGAAATCGACATAGCTTTGAAAAAAAAAAAAAGAGGTACGACAAGGGCGATGCATGTTTTGTGTTATTACTCGAGAGGAGTAAATTTGCTTTGAACTTGTGATGGTCTAAAGGTCAGTATTTTGTCTGCCTCTAGGACGGACTATGACCTTCGTTGGTGAGGTGTGCTCAAAAACAGAACAAAAAAAATTAATAAACTGGATCCGAACACTTTAGTTTATATTCCTCTCATAAACTACAGTTTCTTTGTTAGTTAGCCATTTCCATACTTTACCTCTCCTTCAGTACCATTTTCACGTATTTGTTAATTTTTCCTTCCAATTCTGAAGATTTTTTTTTTCATTTCAACAATCTCCATCAATAAAGTAGCCCAATGCCTCTTAAAATCATTACAAATATACTGAATATTTTCTATATATTCTTCAAAATAATAATAGCACCAACAAACGCTTAAAATACATTGAATACACACACACACACACAAAAAAAAAAACAATTTGACAGTTAAAAAATTCCAATCACTGATTATAATTATATAAGTGAAAGATTCCAAACCCTTCAATAACCGTTATAATGCCTGACAAAAGTTAAACCTAACCTAACCTGACCCAATTTCAGGATCGAATCACGTCCTAAGGACGTAAACATCGTCCCCAGCCTTGACCTTTCCGACTCGATCGACACTGAGATTAACACCAAACAAGGGAGCACTTTCACCGTCGGTACAACGATACTTCCGAAGTGTCTTCAAAGGTTCGTAACTCTTGTCGCGCTTTCCAGTCCTGTAGTCAATTGTAGTAAAAACACATCTGAAAAATAATATATTATCTTTTAGGAACACTAACTCTCTCGTATTCCGGTCTATGTTAATCGTGAATTTAAAACCACTTAATAAAATAATAAAAAATAAAACACCAAAACAGGAATAACAATTGAAGTAAAAAAGACAACAAAAGTAGAAGGTTAAAACAACTGTCACTTGTCACGTTACGGAAGACTGTGACTCACTTCCCTCTTCAGACAATACTGAGTTAAAGGATAAGAAAAAAAAGATTATCCGCCTCAGCCAACTATTAATTCTTGAACTTGGTCATAGTTCAAGAAATGAAAATATTTTTCGAAAAGTTTTTAAATATTTCACTAAGTATGTATCCATCTCGAAAAAAACCCGGATGATGTTTTAAAATTATTTAAGGCTTTAATAAAAAAGGACTCAATTAATCTATTTAAATTTTTTGTTTTCGAAGAAAAAATAAATTTGGCGTCATTCCAGTTTATCTGATGACGTTCTGCAATGTACAAGAAAATTGCATTGCTAACATTGCATCTTTTTACCTCTGCTTTATGCCGATCTAACCGGAAATGCAAAGATATCAAGGTCTCACCAAAGTATGAGCGATGGCAAGATTTACAAGGGATCGTGTAGACTCCTCCAATCTTCTCAGACAATGTCGTATTATTTACAAGAAAGATTTTGAATAATTTATCAGAGAAAGAAAAGATCAAATATAAATTGCACAATGTATAGATGGAAAAACGTAAGGAGATAAGTGATTCTGCTTAAGGAATTATGATAGTGTTTTGCAGAGTATTAAGGGCAACGGTTTTTTTTTTGTTATGTATATGTGTTTTTGTTCTATAATATTGTTTAATAATAAAAGGAACTGTGTAACAATGTTAAAAATTGATGTATAACAAAATTTATTTCGTCAATCAAATATACGGGTTTTTTTGAATCACACCTGGTAAATGAAATACCCTCTCAGGACTTAATAAAACATTGGTTTCATTACGTTGACGATATTCTCACCGTAATTCCCAAGACTTTCCTTTTCAACAATTAAGTTCACAGTCAAAATCCAGAATAATAATGGAATCTCATTTCTTGATTTACACGTAACCCAAAATAAGTGGAAATCTCTTATTTAAAGTTTTCAGAAAATCCACTTCATGCAATTAACTTTTACATGCATTCTCTGATCATCCAATATTTATAAAACAAATTATTATTTTTAACACTTTTTTAGCTCAATACTAATTACCGATTCGATATTTTTGAATGACGACATTAATTTTGTTATACATCAATTTTTAACATTAGGTTACACATTTCCTTTTATTATTAAACAATATCATAGAGCAAAAACACATATACATAACAACAAAAAACTCGTTGCCCTTAATACTCTCAACAAAACACTATCATAATTCCTTACGCAGAATCACTTATGTCCTTACGTTTTTCCATCTATACATTATGTCATTTGCATTTGATCTTTACTTTCTATGATAAATTATTCCAAAACTCTTTTTTTTTTCAGCAAAATACATTTTATGATACCAATGATAAAGATGATGACCATCTTTACCAACGAAAAAACTAATCTTAATAATAATAATAATAAAAAGACTAAAAAGACTACAATGACTAGATAGTTATAAAAGGAAAGTTACGTAGGATAAAGATATTAAATTAAGGATTTGTAAAAAAAATTCCTTAATTGTTCTGTTTGGAATATGCATCAGTTGAGAAAGATTCTAATAAGACATCTTTATTACTCAAAATTATTTATAAAATACGCTACTTGTTATTCCAACTATAAAATGCTTATTTTATTCATCATTTATAAAATGCCTATGTTATTCAATTATTTATAAAATACCTATTTTATTCAATTGCTCATAAAATGCTTATTCAATTATTTATAAAATGCCTATGTTATTCAATTACTCATAAAATGCTTGTTATTCAATTATTTATAAAATGCCTATTTATTATTCAATTACTCATAAAATGCTTGTTTTTATTTATAAAATCCCTATTTTATTCAATTACTCATAAAATGCTTGTTATTCAATTATTTATAAAATGCCTATTTTATTGAGTTACTCATAAAATGCTTATTTATTTATAAAATGCCTCATTCAAATTAAAAAATGCCTATTTTATCAATTACTCATAAAATGCTTGTTATTCAATTATTTATAAAATGCCTATTTTATTCAACAACAAAATGATTATTTTCTTTTTCAATTACTCATAAAATGCTTCATTTATTCAATCATTTAAAAAAATGCCTATTTTATTCAAAATCAAAATGCCTATTATTTTAAAATTGAAAATACCTTTAAATTAAATTTTATTTATTTATTTTTTTTAAAACGCCTATTTATAAAAGTACCCCAAAAAAGGGTTTTCTCTTTACCTGTCGCAGGGTTTTACATTTCGAAAAATGCACTCCCCAATCTTAAGATAAACCCAATCATCTTCATCGAAAGCTTTGGGTCCACTCACTAAGAAGTTGGGTCTAAAATTTTGTGGGAAATGATTTTTATTTGATCGACTATTCAAATCTGAAATGGATTCTTCATTCATCAGCATCACACTTGACAAATCGGCATACAGGGCCTGAAATTAATAAAAAATAACTTTTATAATTATTTAAGACTAGTTTTGAATACGAAGGAACGAGCAGAATTTAGACAAAAAGTTATGAGGTATTTTGACCAACACTCAAAAAAAAAAAATTTTCACTTCAATTTAGCGTTATAGAAAAAAAAAAAGCTAAATCTTGCAAAAATCCTAAGAAATGATTTGAAAAAAAAATACTTACAATAATGAAGCATTTATAAGCCAAAGTTTATCATTTAAAATTATGACTAGTAAAATTATATATATTTTGTACTTAATTTATACGTGCATACATAATACTTTTTTGTATATATGAAAGTGCTGGGTACCAATTTACCAACACAAACACACATGCAAAATATATTACTCAAATTACACAAACATGAACTAAACATGCAATGGTAAACAACCACATCCAAGTGTTAATACCATCATTCACAAAGCTTATATATATTAACCACAAATGCTGAAACAATAGCTATAAAACGATACTAATTACACATTGCTGGTCATTTAAAAAGAATATCGTCATCTTTATTGCATTCAGGTTACCTTTAATAACTAACTACAAACCCCTTAATTTGGCTTAATCTTTGTATACATACCTATCCAATCCTTTCTTAATTGTTGGAAGTTAATCACAATCAGCAACTTTCCTGCAGCAAATCATTCCAGAAGCTAACTACCCAATGTGTATTTTCTTATATCAATATAGCATGATGTCTTTTTTTAACTTCCTAATCATGCCCTCTTGTCTTTCTTTTATGGTCTATTATAAACAATTTATTGATCTCAGTAACTTGTATCACATTCCCTCTGAGAAATCGTTTTGTCCACAGAAAACCTTTCTAACTCTCAAAGCCAGAAATCATCGTTGTTCCTCAACATTGAACTCTCTCCAGCTCATCTATGTCTTTTCTTAAATGAAAGGTCCAAACTTGTGAACTACCTTTCAATACTGGTTTAACAAGGCTAAACCAGCTTACCTTCTACTTCTTGTAAACAACAATGCAATTTATTATACCTAAAACTCATTATATCTATCTATTCAAAATGCTGATTCAGCCACTTTCAGATAACTATTAATAATTACATCCAAATCTTTTTTATTGGTCAACAGAACAATTATTATTCCTATCATAATTATATTTTACACTTTTTATTATAGATCCTTTGCCATCTAGAATACTTTAATCTTTAATGATTCAAATTCATTAATATATGAGGAACAATAGCGAAACATAACATCAAAAAATAAAGAAAAATAAAGTTATATAACAATAAAACAAATAAATAAAAATATTCTTATCAAATGCAACATCCAAGCATTAATATAACCAAAATCAAATTTTATTTACAATCTTACATTATCATCAGTATTAAACAAAGGAAATTTTTCAATACATTTTTCGGTGCTCCTTCGCGACAAGGCAGAGGAACCATGGTATAGAAGTCGACACTGGCAACCCAGAGCAAGACTTAACCAATTAGCCGCTTCCTCTCCACAATCGAACCCAACCACTAAGTCGTCCCAAATTCTAATTAGAAAGTGTTAGAAATAAGAATTAAAAAAAAATTTGATTTAAAAAAAATTCATTAAAGAATTGGATAAACTTTTCCTGATGGATAATACCCACCAAAAGGGTTAAGTACATTAATCTCAATCCAGTTGATAGCAGGAGTACAATAACACAGGTATTTAAATGGTTAAAAGTAAAGAAAATAAGATACAAAGTTTAAGGTACCTATTTTGACTAATTTTAAAAGGTTTTGAAGACTAATCTATATATACATCGAATATTAATTCCTTTCACTAAAAAGAAAATAATTCAGTTAGTCCTTTTGATGTAATTTCTGAAGGGTCACTATCCTCAAATCATATTTCTCTGTTAATTTAGCTTACAGTAAGACATTTTCTTTATACGATTATCATTTCACTAATGGTTAATCATTTTTTATCTTATATTTGTAATCTTATCGTAAAATTAATCATTTTTATATTGATTATCCCAAGTTTAATATTTCTTTACTATAATTAATCAGTGGTTATCTAGGAGATACATCACCGAGATACCCTTTTGTTAATATTGGTTCAATATTTAATGAAAATTGTTTCGACCTTAACCAAATGAAGGTGAATAAAACGGGACAGTATAACAGGTGTCATTTGACTCATTTGACAACAAAATCATAAATATATATATATATATATATATATATATATATATATATATATATATATATATATATATATATATATATATATATATATATATATATATATATATATATATATATATATATATATATATATATATATATATATATACATGACTTAAGTAATCTTTACCCAAGAAGCAAATTTGGATGCTTCTGCTGTGTATGTTAAAATTTATATATAAGCTAATAATTAAAGTCTACTACCGCTCTCGCAGATCAAATATTCATTAAACATCGAAGTTTAAAGTTTGCTAGAGGGAAATTTATATGTTAAAATTTATCTATTATGGCATTCAACTGTAGGTAAAAGTTCCTTGACAAGGTTGAAAGGCAAAATGTATAGAAACTTTTGCATTCTATAAAGTCCATTTCGCACAAGGAATTCTATTAGTAGAATTTCAATTAACTTCAAATTTTGTAAATGAAAAATTTTATCGAGATACACAAAGTGAAATAATTTAAATTTATTTCAAAACTGGAAGAAAAATATAATTATGTTAAAAATAAATATATAAAAATATTTTCACCTTTAATGTATCTAATTAAATGCAAATTTTTCACAAATATATAGAAATAAAATTTAATTTTCATATTTTTGTGAAAGTAAATTTACAGTAAATATCAATGATTACTTTCAATTCAAACGATTTGGTTTCCAAAAACAGTGTTGCCAAATATTGGCTTTTAGAGTCATAAAAGCCAAAACCTGTTATAAAGTATTTACATTTGATAGGAAAAGATGAATAGAAAATAGATTGAAATTAAATATCATGCAAATATGCCCAATACTCAAACTGTGACTCCAGTGTTATGAATCCAAAAAAATTCTTATTTCTTTTGCTATAAAATCAAATCACAATGGGAAAAACAGTATTTCTTTTTTTTTTTTTTTTGGGGGGGGGGGGCAGGGAGGTTGTGGGGAGAGTTATGATTTTAATGTCACCTGATGTACGAACCAAGTACGAAGACATACGCCTTTTTTAAAAGTAGATTTTACAGAGATTAAAATTCACAAATCAAAACTACTCTCCTGTAAAACGAAGAAAATAACTCTTGCTTCTACCTCAAGTAATCTTCCAACATCACCAAAACATTTACTCAATTAAACTACCAACTAAAACCAAAACCAACTTACTTGGATTCAACCAGAGTTCCCTTCAACTTCAATAACATTCAAATATATCTTAATGGGCTGAAGGTGTGGAAAAGTGAGAGTGAGGCTGTTATTCGAAGAATCAAACTCAGTTTTTAACAGCACTGTTGAGTTGTATTTACGACCAGTCACCATTTCTTTGTTTTCATCAACAATGACCAAAGACCTTAACGGAGAAGGGGTACTCATTAATAATGATAATAATGATGATGATGATAATAAAAATAATGATGATAATAATAAAATAATTATATATATATATATATATATATATATATATATATATATATATATATATATATATATATATATATATATATATATATATATATATATATATATATATATATATATATATATATATATATATATATATATATATATATATATATATATCCCCTAAGCTTCGTTGCTTCCTCCCGCTGGAAGGTATTAAATGCATCACAACACAACATATATATGTAAGTTACAAGTTTCTTTTCTGCAGAAGCTTTTAGTTACTTTTTCTGGACAAACACAATCTTTCTTCTTTCTGGACAAAAAAACTATCTTATTTCTTCTTTCTGTATAAAAAAACAATCATTTTCCTTCTTTCTGGACAAAAAACAATCCATTCTTTCTTTCTGGACAAAAATAATCTTTCTTCTTCTTTCTGGACAAAAACAATCTTTTTTTTCCGGACAAAAAACTATTTTTTTCTTGTTTCTGGACAAAAAAATCTTTTTTTTCTTCTTTCTGAACAAAAAAAATAATCTCTCATTGATGAAATTCAACGTGACGTTGCAAAATAATGAACTCTGAAAAAAAAAAAGTTTAGCAAAGCTTTGGAGAGAAGTTGGATGGATCTTCACTGGCTTCAAGGAAGAAGAAATTGAAGAAACTGAAAAAAGAAGTTGGATGGATCTTCACTGGCTTCAAGGAAGAAGAAATCGAAGAAACTGAAACAAATCTGGTACATCACATATATGCTGTCCCGTGAGTAAGTAGCAGTTCCTTCCAGTGTAATGATATATAATATATGAAAAAAAAAATAAAATATGAATGAAAAACTACTTCTTTTTAATAAATATTTTTCTTTTCAAAATAATACATCCTTGAAATAATAATAAATCAGTATAAAGAAAATACAGAAATTATAAAGAATGAAATCTGTCCCTTCATGACAAAAGAGTGAAGTGGAGTAAAATAAAATGTTTAACGACAAAAAAAAAAAACAATGACAATAGGAAGTACATGGGCATATCATAGAATATCCCATCCCAACCCTAAGTGTAAAAGAATATCCCATCCCAACTCTAAGTGTCAGAGAATATCCCATCCCAACCCTAAGTGTCAGAGAATATCCCATCCCAACCCTAAGTGTCAGAGAATATCCCATCCCAACCCTAAGTGTAAAAGAATATCCCATCCCAACCCTAAGTGTCAGAGAATATCCCATCCCAACCCTAAGTGTAAAAGAATATCCCATCCCAACCCTAAGTGTCAGAGAATATCCCATCCCAACCCTAAGTGTAAAAGAATATCCCATCCCAACCCTAAGTGTCATAGAATATCCCATCCCAACCCTAAGTGTAAAAGAATATCCCATCCCAACCCTAAGTGTCAGAGAATATCCCATCCCAACCCTAAGTGTAAAAGAATATCCCATCCCAACCCTAAGTGTCAGAGAATATCCCATCCCAACCCTAAGTGTAAAAGAATATCCCATCCCAACCCTAAGTGTCATAGAATATCCCATCCCAACCCTAAGTGTAAAAGAATATCCCATCCCAACCCTAAGTGTCAGAGAATATCCCATCCCAACCCTAAGTGTAAAAGAATATCCCATCCCAACCCTAAGTGTCAGAGAATATCCCATCCCAACCTTAAGTGTAAAAGAATATCCCATCCCAACCCTAAGTGTCAGAGAATATCCCATCCCAACCCTGATAACGTCTTTGTGACAAGTAAGGAGCACATATAAATATGAAAACAGAATACCTTACGTCAAAACAGATGAGAAAACTGCACAGAAACCAACATTGTATAAGGTAGTAAAAAAAAATTAAAAAAAAGTAACAAATCCTATTTAAAAAATAAAAGGTAACAAATCCTATTAAAAAAGTACCAGCAAATGAATTTTAATAATCAAAATCGTAAGGTTCTTCATAAGGCCTATTCTCATGTGAAGTTATCAGAGATAATTAGGAAATATTAGAGCATAGTTAATTATAATAGATGTAAGGAGATCAGTAAATAAAGGTAATGTTAGACTTTGATTGAGTGGTGTGTACAACTTTGGTCTCCTTTTCTAAGAAAAAGACATTAAAATGTGGAAGTGTAGTTCACAGCAATAAGAAGAGGAACTAGGGATGTTTTCTGTAGAAAAAATATTTCTTACAGGAAATACAATTCAGGTTTTCAAGACGTTTTCTTCAAATGTCGATGTAGATGTGAGTAAGTTCTTTTCATTGGATCCCAATAGTCTTACTAGGGATCTAAACAAAAGGATAATGGCATGCCACTAGAATGTATTTCTTCTGTAGCAGAGTAGTTAATTTTTGGAATGGTTTACCCCAAGAAAAAGTTAGATCAATGTATGGATAATTAAAGTATAAAATGATTATCAGATTTCATTCAGATTTTGATGAGTATTTATAACAATTTTTTGAGGCATTGGTTAATTGGTTAACATATTGGCTTATAAAAAATTTATCTAAATAAACTTTAGCATTTTTTTTTTTTTTTTTTTCTAACCATTTCTTTTTATGTTCTTATATTCAAATATAGATAGTATATATAGAGAAAAAAAAAGGCATGAAGTTACTACTTAATTTATACAAAAGTAAATATTAAATTTTACAAAATTGTGCCTCTCACAAAGTGTAAATCTTTCATATGGAATACAAAAAAAGACTAAGTAACAAAAATGGAAGAGTAATCTTTGCGTGAATAATAAATTTAGGAAACAAGATTAAATGAAATGAAATTGAATACCATACTACCATTTTCTTGGCCACATATAAGTAAAATAGGTACAAAGATAGGTAAAGCTTCTACAATCAAAAATATAAATATTTACTGCATCCCATTACTACAAACACTAAGAAATTAACATAACTGACTACTACTTATTGCCTTTTCAGGTTTCAGTTCTAAAAATATATCTAACAAGGAATATTAATGAAAAAAAAAATATGCATGTGATGTGCTCGTATTTGCTTACCTATCCCGGAATTCTCCAACTCTCGCACCATGTTTCTCAATGAAGGCTTCAGGAACAGGTACTCCTGCGCAAGATTTAATTGGGTAAACCCATATATTTTTGAGAGTTCCAACTTTTTCCCATTCTTCTGTAGTGTCCAGTGAACTAACATCTCTCTTACGAATATGTCTGAGTAAAAAATAAAAACTTTGTGAAATATAAAACTAGAACACTTCGATACTTAATAAAGAAATCTACCCAATAACAACTTACGACTCAGAAAATATAACACCATCTACATAAAATACAAGAGTTTTATTGATATTCTGTAAATATATATATATTTTTATAATTTCTCATATAAGGATTAAGTACAACTTCCAACTGAGAAGCTATAATATCCAAATGAATCGCTTACTTGTAAAAAAAACCTAAAATTTCTTCTATAAAAGATTAAAATACTCAGTCCACATGAAGCTATTTTTTTTTTTCCATTATTCCATAAGGAATTAATTGAAATTAATTTTAAATTTCAGTAACAACTTCCTGGTTTTAAAATTTTTAAATATTACAAAAAAACTTAAATAATTGGAGTAACATAGTGCATATGGCATTAAACATGACACCTAGGAAGAAGGGGAGGAGTAGGGTACAAAGTTCTCCACCAGAGGACATTTATTTGCAGTGTGTCATGGCTTTTATAATAGATTCTTTTACTTTTAAAAACCAACCAACCAACCTAACCAATCCCCCAATTTTTTGGGATACTTACGCATACTTGGAGACTACTTGATCCCATTTCCTATTTCCTTTGAGTACATTATGAAAAGGCTGTTTAATTTAACGTACTTTAACATTAGATTATTGATTTAAATTTTTAAAAGCAGTTATACTACTAAAATATAATGATATTAATTTCATTTATTAATAAACTATTTAAGTCTAAATATTTTGATATTTATGTCAGTATTGGAGTACTGCACTATAAAAAAAAAAAAAAAAAAAATTTGGCCTTTTAAACACCAATTCATATAAAAATACATAAAATAGGAATATGCATTTGCAATATTGATATTACATCAATATGATAATTCACTGGTACAGGTTGCTAAGTGCAATATAGTGAATAAATATTTTAAATGAAAAACTAGTAAGACACGTAATTAGTGATAAATGAAATGTTTATTATAGCAAATAAAGTAATATGATGTCTACGGCCTATATACTATTAAAATTCAACATCAAACTCTGATTTTTTTATTTTTATTTCCATTTGTGTGATTTCAGAGAGTTTATGGTTTAGGCAAACACAAATACTAAAGCATTTGATGAAGTGCAGGTAAGGTTGCTTGCATTATTATTTTTATTACCAATATTAGAAATGTATATTCCCATATTATCAGAAAATATTTGTTTAAATTTACGGTGTTAGGTAATACTTTAGTAGAATGGGCTATTTTATCTTCCATATACATTAAAATTTATTCCTAAGAGATATATATATATATATATATATATATATATATATATATATATATATATATATATATATATATATATATATATATATATATATATATATATATATACGCTTACTTTTTCTGCTTTTTTGGCTTTGATAAACGACAACCTCTTGAAGCCATCAAGATAGCAATTCCTACAGCAATAACTGTGACGGCAGATATTGCCGTAACTTTCCAGATCTTACTGTTTTCCATTTGCATAAAAATTTCCTCTTTTATTGCATATAATATATTTGGTCCTTATACAGTCATTAACTTTCAAAAAATTTCTTACATATAATATATTAAAAACTAAAATAAAAAATACCGTACATTTAAGAAGATTTTAAAAATCAATGTCACCTGGAAAATTTTAATTGTATATTTAAATTTTTACTATAATTTAATATGCCAATATATATATATATATATATATATATATATATATATATATATATATATATATATATATATATATATATATATATATATATATATATATATATATATATATATACTAGAATTTTATAAATTATTTTTTTAGTAATTTTTAAACCACATACTACATAAAAATTAAATGTTCAAAACCAAGGCTTGCTTAATATATCAGCACTGATAGATAGTTAAAATACATTTTCCTATGGAATATGTTCTATTTGGTAAACATTCCATTCTCATTCTATCGATTGTATTGTGTTGTTCTACCACGAACTGTACTGTGTTATACATGTAAATAAAGGCCTAGTTAAGAAGTGCTGTTTGTCTCTATGCCCTGCCCTATGTAATTTTTATATTTATATTTCTGCCATTATGAATAATATAACAACACATACACTGGATAAATTAGTGAAAGCATATAAACAGTTTTTATAGATAATTAATTTGCTTCATTTAAAACAAGCAAAAAATTGTTAAAAAAAATTGCCCGTAATAATTTGTACACAAGTTTATTTGAGTAAGTATGTTTACTAAAGATATTTCAATTGGTTCCAATATTTTTATTCGTGGTTGACGTCAGTCTTCTAAAAAGCTTTGTTTTTAATTAAAAATTCCATTTTTATAATAATTTTGGGAATCGTAAAATAAATATAAGGTAATTTGCTAATAATTTTGGAAATCGTAAAATAAAAATAAGGTAATTTGCTTCATTTAAAACAAGTAAAAAATTGTTAAAAAAATTGCCCGTAATATTTTGCACACAAATTTATTTGAGTAAGTAAACTAAGTAGCTGCGTTCAGAAACCGAGCAAAAGTGAGCGCTCGCTAAAATGCGAATACGTCAATTTTATTGGTAGATAATAAGCAACCAATCACCAAGCTCTTAGATGGAGTTGATGACGTAGCGAGCATCTCAATTTTCTGAACGCTAAAATTTGATCACAGATCACAACAAAACAAACTTACGAACAAACAACGATGAAAACACACCAATAAGTAAATTTTGACGTACCGTACAACTTTATATATATATATATATATATATATATATATATATATATATATATATATATATATATATATATATATATATATATATATATATATATATATATATATATATATATATATATATATATATATATATATATATATATATATATATATATATATATATATATATATATATATATATATATATATATATATATATATATATATATATATATATATATATATATATATATATATATATATATATATATATATATATATATATATATATATATATATATATATATATATATATATATATATATATATATATATATATATATATATATATATATATATATATATATATATGAGAGAGAGAGAGAGATTTATATTATATATATATATATATATATATATATATATATATATATATATATATATATATATATATATATATATATATATATATATATATATATATATATATATAGAGAGAGAGAGAGAGAGAGAGAGAGAGAGAGAGAGAGAGAGAGAGAGAGAGAGAGAGAGAGAGAGAGAGAGAGAGAGAGAGAGAGAGAGAGAGAGCAGAGAGAGCAGAGACAGAGAGAGAGACTTTTATGCCTTTCAAAGAATATATAATTTATGTATGAAAATATTTTAGTATTAAATATAAAATATGTGAAAATAAATATTAGATTTCCTTGAACGAATATTATTTTACCATTTTTCAGTGCTATCTATGAACACCAGATAATTCTATTAATCATTATTTTTATTTGTTACACTCCTTCCATGGCTCTCCCGTGAACATGTTCTTGGTCTGAACATAAACAATAAATTATCTTGGAAACCTCATATCACAACGGTTGCTAAGGTGTCCTCTAAAAAGCTGAGGGTTCTGTTCAGGGTTACGGGAATTTTTTTCTTCAGAAGTTACTTTAACTATAAAATAGGTCTTATCCGTCCTTGTATAAAGTACTGTTCTCACATTTGGGGTGGTTCCGGTTTCACCCTTCTTTTGGATAAAGTTGAGTCAAAGGCTAAGAGACTAATAAACTGTTCCCTACTTTCAAACTCCCTCTTCTCTATAGGTACTACGACAGCAGATGCTCGAGGGAGTTGACCTCTCGCATTCCAGCACCATTGCGTCGCCATCGCAACACAAGGGGTGCCTTGCTTGACATGAATTTTGAGAGCTTGGCAAACTTTTAGACTTGCATGTTGTGGTACCTCCTTCTTTGCAGCCACCTCTGTTCTGGGAACATCCTTCCTAAGTCTGATTTTCCTCCTGTATTTAACCTACCTCTCTGTCTGCGTCCACCTGAAGGATCTACGTTAGGTTCGGAATTGGATGGATTTTTTATCTCTTAATTATGCCCCCTCCTTGAAAAGGGCTCTGCCCGTTAGTGGCAACATAAAAAAAATCATAATTGATTCATAATCCTAATTTTAAAAAAAAATAATTGGCAAGCTTCTTCCAGAATTTTTGTAGTCAGTCGATGTAATCTATATTGGAGGTATCAAAAAAGCATTCAGATTACATACCAATTAAGTACTTTGAATTGAGAAAGACATTAAAGATTCATGTTTCACCCACATGAAAATAAACTTACGAGCAAACAATGTACTTTATTAACTTCCATGAACAAAAACTTACCATTATATTAGTACTTCACATAAATCAGCACTTTTTTAGTCATTTGTAATCAATTTCATTATAACCAATCTACCTAATGTAATCACCATCTCAAAGAAGAAAAGAAAAACGTAGAGATGTGTTAATCATCATCATCATTTATGTTTACGTACCCAATGATTTACTTTATAAAAATTTTTTTAAAATGTATTTAAAAGTTTTTCATATAAAAAAAAAAAAAAAAAAAAAAAAAAAAAATAACGGTCTCATTTTTCAATACTTTCAATATTGGGTTCAACAACATTACATTATGAATCATTAATTTAAATTTTTTTCCTTTGAAAAATAAAACAGCAAGTTATAATAGACAAGTTTTTAAGTGACTGAAGTATATACTAGGTAAAATGTAGAATATTTCATAAACATCTTACACTTTCCAATCTCTAAATGGAGAAAATTTTAATCTAAATGTTGGAGATGTTTATTTGAACTGAAAATGTATGGAGATCGAAATAAATGTTTAACTAGAATGTCCGAATATTGATAATACACTTTGTAGGATATTTATAATAATACATAAAAAAAAGTTTTTGCCATATAATTAAATTAAAAATTTGACTAATAAACAAAACTTAAAAATGAACAAAGAAATAAATTTAAGTATTTTTTTCTATAATACTACTACCAATAATAATAATAATAATAATAATAATAATAATAATAATAATTATTTCTTCGTTTTTGGTTCTTCTCAAATCTTGAAAACTTCTTTGAAATTATTGAAAAGAATCCATTCCATTTTTGAAAACGTTCCTAAGGTCTGATGTGTATCAAAAAACAGTGGTTCATATGCATTCTCTGTTGGTAAAGGAACAAAATTATGATGTCAAAATATAGAAAATATTGCAAAGGACTTGAAAATTCTAAAGTTAATAACCAGCTAAATCAATGAAAGAACAAGAAAATTGATAAAAATAAATCTGCGTATTAATGCTATATACTCGTATCTCCAACTTTATCCATACTTTTCATCAACGATCTTCTCAGCTCCACTTCAACTCTCTTCATTCATATGCAGATAACTCTTCATTCTTATACTCATTTCAAAATTTACTCCCTCTTTTGCTTCTAGAGTTGCATCTCGTCTTCAACATATGTTTCCCGATAGGTCGCCTCAACCTTGTGAAATTCAATTCTTTAAAAACTCAACTTCTTAACACCTCTTTCTCAAAACCACCTCCCAACTTTCCAATCTCCTTCGATGGCTCTCCCGTCTCACCTGTAAATAACATTAACATTCTTGGTCAGAACATAAACAATAAACTTTCTTGGAAACATCATATCACAATGTTTGCTAAAGTGGCTTCAGAGAAGCTGGGAATATGTTCAGGTTGCAGAAATTTTTTTTTTCCAAATAGTTGCTCCAATTATATAAGGGTCTTATCCGCCCTTGTATTACATTTGGGAGATTCCGGTACCACATTTCTTTTAGGATAAGGTTGAGTCTAAGGCTAAAAGATTAATATAACTGTAAGCTACAGTTAAACTCACTTGACCCTCTATCTCTGCGACGTGACGTTGGCGCACTATCTCTTTTCTATAGGTACTACAACAGCAGTTGCTCGAGGGAATTGACGTCTCGCATTCCACCACCGTTGCGTCGCTCTGGCAGCACAAGGGATAACAGCTTTCACATGAATTGTGAGTGAATATGGTAAACCCCCAGACTTGTCCGTTGTGGTGAATCCTTTCGAGTAACTTCTGTTTTGTGGAACTCTGATATCATATATTTTTCTTGCTGCATTTAATCTTCCTCTCCAAGGCATCCGTCTGTGTTTACATGGGAGATTTGCGTTAGGGTGGGATTAGGTGAATTTTTTTTTATTTCATATTTCTGCCCCCTCCTAGAAAAGGGCTCAAACTGTGGGAGGTGGTGAACTGTTAATAATAATAATAATAATAATAATAATAATAATAATAATAATAATAATAATAATAATAATAATATATATATAATAATATATATATATATATATATATATATATATATATATATATATATATATATATATATATATATATATATATATATATATATATATATATATATATATATATATATATATATATATATATATATATATAATGGGCAGGATTTTTTTTTTTTTTTTTTTTTTTTTGCAGAAGACTTGAAAAGATAGATGAGGATACAGAGATAAGAAAGTGATCAGAAGAACCCAGAGTTTGACAGTATAAGGAGAAGAATTAGAAGTTTAAATAATGGTCAAGAATATTGATTTGTTCTCCAAGACGATCAGGGATACGAGTAGAATGCTCCACCAACTGCTTAAGGTTGCTTTGCATGGTGAATAGAAGGCATCTTAACGGCTGTATCATGAAAACTTGAAAGCCATTGACGGTGGTGAACAAGGAAATCACACCTAATATGAAGATTTCTGAGAATGGTGGAGAGAGAATGTGATCTATTTTGGAGTTTAAATAGTCGATAAATATAAGGTAGTCAGTAGAATTGAGATGAATAAACAGAATAAATGAATTTAGTCGTAGAATGACAAGAGAACTTAACTCACAAGGTGGAAAAATCAGAAGATTCCAAATTAGAAAGATAAGAGCAAGCAAAATCGTTGCGCACATATGCACAACCACCTTTTTTGGCAAAAAATTGAGGATAAAGACTGTTAGAGGAAACAAGATATGATTTGTTATCTGCAAGATATGATTTGTTATCTGAACTTTCAAGCACTTGAGTTTCGGTCAAAAATAAAAGGCAAAGTCCAGAAGAAGAGAGGTGGGCATTCAACAAAGTGGAAATTGGATTGAAGACTGCGAATGTTGCAAAAATTAATCAAGAAAAAGACTATGTACTAGGGAAAGTCGGATGCAAAGTCTTGGTGGGACCAACCATACATCACTTATATATTATCTATTCTTATGTTTAGCAATGTGACTTCAAAATAACTAGGTATTATGGACAGAAGAAAACCTAAATTTTATGGTTATTGAATATTTTCAATCTTGATTCAACCTTCATGAGTTGAGTAAAAAAAATTGGCATCTGCAAATTTTAGAGGTATCATATTGGTATTGGGTGGCTTAAAATTATTGGTATTGGTTAAAATTTTGGTATTACTCCATCCCTTTTATATATATATATATATATATATATATATATATATATATATATATATATATATATATATATATATATATATATATATATATATATATATATATATATATATATATATATATATATATATATATATATATATATATATATATATATATATGACCTTTTATTATACAGTACTGGGATATATAAAATATTCATTTTACAAGAAATTAATATGACTAAAACTGAATTTAAAATACAAACCTGCATATTACTTTTTTTTTTTTAAATCTTTTTCATCCTTTTTCATCTTTTCAGTCATTATTTCCTTAAACAACGTTCAACAAAGCATTTTATATTTAAAGAAAAATTAATAACAACTGGAAAAAAAAAAATTATATATATATATATATATATATATATATATATATATATATATATATATATATATATATATATATATATATATATATATATATATATATATATATATATATATATATATATATATATATATATATATAAAGTTGAATTTGAGTCATACTTCAAAAAACAAGTTCAAGTTCTTGCTATCTCATAATAAATTATATTATACTATATTCAAAAAATTTTTTCCTTTTTAAATATCATGCTAGATACCAAAAGAATAATAATAACAATAATAATTTTTAAATTTTTAAATCACAAATGAAAATTTGATTAATTAGTAGCTGTAAATAAAATAGATTAACTAAATGCTCCTTCATTGATACAAATATATTATACAATTCTCTAGGCACCTCTGCTCTTAAATTCAAATCTTCAGGTGGATTTTGAGATAATTCAGAAAGCTTTATATTCATTTGCAGAATGATAAAAAAAAAAAAAAGTGTGGCAATAAATAAAACTATTGTACTCTCATTACAAAATGTACTCTAAATAATTGCCTTTAAAGAATCCATGAATTGGAAGAAAATGAAAAACAGAGCTTCACAAAAAAATGTCCTGTACTTTGACCAAAAATTAACTTGGAATGTAAATGTTAAATGTAAGAAAAGTGAAGCATAGAAAATCAATTTAAAATATACTTGGGGAAATAAGAATTTTATATCATATTTGTTTTTCAGAAGCATGTCTTAAAGGGTTATATATATATATATATATATATATATATATATATATATATATATATATATATATATATATATATATATATATATATATATATATATATATATATATATATATATATATATATATATATATATATATATATAGTAAAGTTAGAGGTCACATGAGCTTTTCAAAGACAGCCATTTTCCTACCTTCAAAACATATATATATATAATTATACATACATAAATATAATTATAATTAATGTCAACTCATATCACACCCTCATTTCATTCATTAAACACTACAACTAATGCAATTTAAGTTAAGAAGAGGTTACAACACATATAATACAATCCAAAATCAAACTTCCAAGAAGCTTAATTATGCTTTTAATTTTACTTTTTTTTTTTTTTTCATATCCATAATTAAGGAAAAATCACACCAAACTGAAATACAAAATAAAAACAAATACATATCATTAAAAAATATCCAAATCATTCAAATGCCTATCAACTTAATTGTATAAGTTGCATGATATAATTAAATTGCTTATTTGCATTACTTTTGAATTCTATGTTACTTCAGCTCAATCATGAATTTATGAAAGTCATGGTGATTTTTCATACAACCCATACATAAGAAACCAAACAGAAGTAGCTGATTAGCCATCATCAGCAAAATTAGAACCTTAACATCAAGTTCTATCCACTAAAATAGAAGTAAGTCTTGTACAGAACTCAAAGAACATTATTTACAAACTATCATAATTGATTTACAACCATCAAATACTATATTCTGTCTTCTGTTATTCACCCAATTTTTTTAATCTAGTTAGAAACCACTCCATCTGTACCATATTATGAAAATCTGTTCATCAGACTAACAACTGAAACTTTATCAAATGTTTTGCAAAATAAATATCAATAGCATCTCCTCTTTGTCAACATAATCAGTAATATAGCTACTCTATAAATTTTAAAAGATTCACCTGAGAAGTTCTACCTTTCTAAAACTGTGTTGATATATATATATATATATATATATATATATATATATATATATATATATATATATATATATATATATATATATATATATATATATATATATATATATATATATATAAAAATAAAACTAATAAAAATTTCAAAAACCCCAACTTTCGAAATGTGTGAAAAATCAGGATTAGGATGTATAATCTTTTTGAGATATATGAGCCTTCTTGAATATTTTTGTATAAAAAGTATACAGAAATATGAAAATAAATAATTTTAAAAAAATTAATAATTGAGGATGATAAAAAAAATCAACTGGGGTAAAACTAACCACTTGCACAGGGTAAAACTAACAATTCAATGTTATTTAAAAATGGCTATTCTGTAGTGCTTTTTAAATATAAATGGGTAATAATATTATTGTAGAATATCTAAAACAAAATAGTCTATAATAATAGACTATCTAAGTAGACTATAATAATAGACTATCTAAAACAATTTTCAGAGGGTGTATAGTTGGGCGAGATACATATTTTTTTATTTAGAACAATTTTTTTTTTTTTTTTTTTTTCTGTTGCTATGCACAGAATTTTTTTTTTTTTTTAAATTTCTTATGCATAATACCAAAATCATTGGGTTATAAAAATATTTTATAAAAAAAAAATAAGTAACCAAAACTATCTAGGGATAAAATTAAATATAGTATCAGTATTTTGTAGCATAAGTATAGTACTGGCACTCAACATATCCTGAAAATATCAGTTAAAAAAAAAAAATGGTAAATAATAATGCTATAATTTAATAATAATAATATTAGTACTACAGTATTAGAATATTACTTGTTATGGCAAATTTTTAATTTCCATGGTTTTGATATTTGCAGTATATATATATATATATATATATATATATATATATATATATATATATATATATATATATATATATATATATATATATATATATATATATATATATATATATATATATATATATATAGCTTAAAAAAAAAAGCTACCTCTTACTTCAACAAAATTTTCTTAGGAAATTTACAAAAAAAAAAAAAAAAAAAAAAAAAAAAAAAAAAAAAAAAAAAAAAAAAAAATTATATATATATATATATATAATATATATATATATATATATATATATATATATATATATTATATATTTATATATATATATATATATATATATATATATATGCTTAGGTGGAGATTGTTTCTGAGTTTCAATATTTTTTTATATCTATATTTTTTTGTCGATATTTTATTTTAATCGATGCTATATCCCTAAAAGAATTTTAGTTTGCGTTTTATTTACATTGTGGTCGGATGTGGTTCTTGTGTAGGTTAGGCCTCTTTTACGGCAACTTCTTGTGTAGGTTAGGCCTCTTTTACGGCAACTTCGGTAGTTCAGGTTATGATAAGTCGAATTAGGTTCTGCTAGAAAAGTAAGTAATAATAATTGTGTGTATGTCTAGTAATAGTACCTCTGGTAACTCTCTTGTTTACGATAGGCTTCTCCGATATTTTTGATTTTCAATATTTTTTAACAATCGAAACTCAGAAACAATCTCCACCTTTACCATATATATATATATATATATATATATATATATATATATATATATATATATATATATATATATATATATATATATATATATATATATATATATATATATATATATATATATATATATATATGGGCTAAATCATATTAAAATTAACATGTATTCTTCTAATAAGATAGATTACAAGGTAAATCTTAAATATAAAAGTACTATAAATTTACATAATAAAGGATATGCTATAGTGGTTAATATGGATATGAGAAATGTGCTCTTTTAAATATTCAAAATCTACTGTAAATTCACATAATAGGCCCTTTGGCCCAAAATCATATTTTAATAATTTAACAATGCTGCAATTTACACCATGTCATTTCAACAGATTTACTCAATCTCTGACGTATTTCACTTAACATGGTTGTTCTTGGGTTTTCTAATAATCCTTTACACAAAAAGGGTATTTAAACGTTTTAATTATGGGGAATTTAAACCAGAATTTAACAAAAACAAGTCACTTCTCTTCAAATGTTCCCTAGGGCCTAAACCTAGGGCAATTTCAAAATGTTTTTTTCGCCTTTCAATGGATTTTCGGTTCATAATTACTTTGACAATACATTAATTACACATTTATTTAGCCTATTTAATACATATTACACATAAAAAAATTAAAAACGGGCAGGAAAACAGAATTAAAAGCTAATTATTTCTACATGGAATATGGCGTAAGCCAGTTCTATTGTTTACATAAACGCCATAAAAGCCATTTAAGCAAGAACGAGCGCTTGTACCCCATAGTCCTTGAACGAGCGGAAAGATGGCTCTATTTTTTGAAATTTTTATGTGTCGCCAGCACCGAACTATGACGTCACACTCACAGATGGTTGAAGAAAAAACGGTTATCAGCCAAAAAGCCAGCGATCCGCTCGCTTTTGCTCGGTTTCTGAACGCAGCAGCGATCCGCTCGCTTTTGCTCGGTTTCTGAACGCAGCTGTACGAGCAATTATTTTAAAATAAAAAATATTCAAAATCAATCATAATTCAAAATTTCGCGGGCTTTTTCTTTACATAAAGAAAATTTATATACCAAATATTTTCTATTCTTTTTCTTTTTTAAATAAGTTATTAAAAATTAAAATATTGATATTTAATTAATAAAATAAATAAATAAATTTTTTTTTTTTTTTTTTTTTTTTTTTTTTTTTTTTTTTTTTTTTTTTTTTTTTTTTTTTTTTTTTTTTTTTATTTATTTAATATATATTTATATATATAATTTCAATTTTTTTTTATAGTTTCAAAACCATTGGACCCAAAATAGAGATTTACATTTTGAAAAGTATATTACAGCTAATTTACATTATATACAAATTTTATATATATATATATATATATATATATATATATATATATATATATATATATATATATATATATATATATATATATATATATATATATATATATATATATATATATATATATATATATATATATATATATATATATATATATATATATATATATATATATATATATATATATATATATATATATATATATATATATATATATATATATATATATATATATATATATATATATATATATATATATATATATATATATATATATATATATATATATATATATATATATATATATATATATATATATATATATATATATATATATTATATATATATACATTTTACTTTTTCAACTTATTTAATAGTGATATATTATTATTATTTTTTATTATTATTATTATTATTATTATATTATTATTATTATTATTATTATTATTATTTATTATTATTATTTATTATTTTTTTATTATTTTTTTTTTTTAATAATTATTTTAAATAATAATAATAATAATAATAATAATAATAATAATAATAATAATAATAATAATAATAATAATAATAATAATAATAATAATAATAATAATAATAAAAAATATTATATATATATATATATATATATATATATATATATATATATATATATATATATATATATATATATATATATATATATATATATATATATATATATATATATATATATATATATATATATATATATATATATATATATATATATATATATATATATATATATATATATATATATATATATATATATATATATATATATATATATATATATATATATATATATATATATATATATATAAAAGTATATATATATATATATATATATATATATATATATATATATATATATATATATATATATATATATATATATATATATATATATATATTATTGTATATATATATATATATATATATATAT
>SEYY01003471.1:2500-12024 GCA_009176605.1 Armadillidium nasatum
ATATATATATATATATATATATATATATATATATATATATATATATATATATATATATATATACTATATATATATTATATAATATATATATTATATTTTTTTTTTTTTTTTTTTTTTTTTTTTTTTTTTTTTTTTTTTTTTTTTTTTTTCTTATTTAAAAATAAGATTAGTTCTTCGAGTTTTATAGATGTCGAAAAGTTTTCAATCTCTAATGCATTCAATCTCTCGTTGCACATGTTACTACGTAAAAAAGTTTTTATTCTCTTCAAAGTCGAGAAACATCTTTCTGCTTCAGACGTCGTCATCGGAGTTGTAATTAAAATTTGTAGTAGTCTGGTGATATTTGAAAATGTTGATCCTAAATTTATCCTACTGCAAAATCTCGGAATTTGACCACAGCCTAATGATTATGATTTGACTCATAAAAAGACGCTGCCAGACGTACAATGTCCATCACTTTAAAAACCATAAATTACGTAGTTATTAAAATTAATGTTATTTTTTTTTTTAATTCCCAATTTTTCTTATCAAAAACTCTTCAACGATCCCAAAAATGTTATCGTTTTTAACATACGTTTAGTAGCTTTTTAGATATTTAAGGATTATTAAAGTGCAGTCTAGGCCATATTATATATATATATATATATATATATATATATATATATATATATATATATATATATATATATATATATATATATATATATATATATATATATATATATATATATATATATATATATATATATATATATATATATATATATATATATATATATATATATATATATATATATATATATATATATATATATATATATATATATATATATATATATATATATATATATATATATATATATATATATATATATATATATATATATATATATATATATATATATATATATATATATATATATATATATATATATATATCGATAAAAAAAAACAATAATCTGGTAATTTTCTTTCACAATAAAAAAAAACACAGCTCCACTCCACCAGGTTCTATGGCAAACTGTTTTATTTAGTGTTTATATTCTTTACGTTCTGTCCTTTTATGACAAACTGGCAACATTCAAATATCTTAATATTCAAAAATATTCTCTATGTTGCCAAAAAAGCAAAAGGAAGACAGACTGGCAACTTGACAAAAACTACTATTGCAATTTGTCATACTTTTTTTCGTAACTTGCCATATCTGTCCTATATTTAAGAACAAAAAAGTTGGTCTAATTTAGGACTGAGAATTTACAGCCCATATTTTAAATAATTGCAATGCGTGAAAATAAATATTGTACCCAAAAATTTGCAGTTGCAAAATGCATTTACTTCTTATTTTCTTTAATGATTTATACTTTTTACGCATTAAGTTGTTAAAAAAATGAATTTAAATCACTTTTCTCTGACAAAAATTTCATATTTATATCAAAATCCTACGCCTGGTATTTTTTATTTGGAGGGGCTGCAGCCCTGGAGCCCATAATAACGAGCCGCCACTGATTATAAGGGAAATATTTAGTTAGGAATTTACTTTGACTTTCTGTCAATTTATCATGAATGGATTTTATATTTTATTATTAAAATTAAGAGTTTGATTTTTTACATTTGGATTAACTGTTAACGTGTTTTAAAAAGTATTTTCTAAATCACATTTATTATTCTTGTATTTGAGTTCAAGTAGCGATGATTATAGATTAGAGAAGGAATTTAATATTAAAAGGAATAAAGATTACGTTCAGATGAGTTGTTGTTTATACAATGATAGAGTCAAAGGTTTGATGGCTAAAGTTTTTTTTTTTTTTTTTTTTTTTTTTTTAAAGAGAGAATTAAAAATTTATTTTTTTCTTTCTTTTTTTTATATTCAAAATATATTTAATTAAATTTTTATTTTTATTTTTTATTGGCCATTGTAATTACATTGTAATATTTTTTTTAAAAATAAAATTTGATTTATAAATCTAATTTAAAATCAAATATATATTTAAATTAAAAAATAAATTGTAGCTAAAATTTTTTTGGCTACCTTGTCTCTTTTTCATTACTCAAAAAGGACTATGTTCCCAACAACTCCCAAAAAATAACAAACACCTAAAAAAGCAAAAAATAAGGTGGGGGTTTTGTTTCTGCACAATAACATTTTCTGCATCCCTAAGGCAGGCCACATCTTATACCTATGACGCAAAGACCCCTATGTCTTATGCTCTGCCATACTTTGGCCTTTTAATATTAATAAAAGACAAACAACAGTGGCCAATGGAAAATAAAAAGTATTTTATACTTTTTCCTAATAATTTTTTTTATTATATTTGAGATAAATGCCTCCTAGTATAACAAAGAAAAAGAGGCCAAACTGATACAAAAAAGAAAACCAACAGCAATAATTTTGTGAATCTTCAATTCCCAACAAAAAGGGTGTGTAAAAAATTAATTCTAGTTTTAAAGTGATATAACTAGAAGAATTTACCCTTTTATATTCTATTTAGAATAGAGGAATAAAAGAGAAGGGGAACCAAATTAAATATTTTTTTCTATCATTTAATTAACAATAAATTTTTAAATTTGGATTTATAAATCAAGTTTTATTTTGAGTCAAGTTAAAAAACTAGTCTATAATATTCTTTTTCAGACTTGGCTCCACCATTTTAGATTGTAGAATATACAGAAAAGGATGAAATCTCAGCAGTAGAAGTAGAAGAATGCTCCCAATATTTGCCCCTATATATTTTTGTTTCATTCATTTTGTTTTACTTTTACCAATGTATAAAGTTCCCACTTTTTCATAAAGTTTTTTTTTTGTCCATCTTTTTTAAGTAAAAGAAAAAAAAATCACTTGAGTATCAAATCCTTCTATTTTTTCTTCTCAATATAAATTTTTTCTGTAAATTTGTTGTTGAGAAAAATGTTTCCTTGACAAAGAACAGTAATTCAGGTACAAGGCTGACTTGGGAAAAGTTAAAAGATTAATTTTGTTATTAAGCAAATGAGGCAATAGGAACTGCTATGCTAACTTCGCAAAAAGACGTCATATGTTTAAACCAAACTCAATTATAGCTATCATATGTTTATAATAAATGGTAAATTTATGTGATACTGTAAATAAGTTATCAAGTTCATCCCCCAGAGGTTGTGATTATACTAAAGAATGATACCTTATATGTAAAGTATGAATTCAAACATGCTATTATAATGTCATACAGTATGAACAATTTTATGAAATGATGTAACTAGTAAGGGCATGACGTCCTAGAAGACGATATATTGGTGAAAATAATTTTAAATAAGTTAAAAAGTGTTTATTATGTAAAATGATACATAATTATGTTTTGAATGAAAAAAAGTGAAAGACTGGAATTTAAAGTGAAGAAGGAGAGAGATCGTAAAATGGCATGAGTGAAAATGAAGGTACGGGATTTAAAACGGAAATGGTAGGATTCGTAAAACGGAAAACATCTGGATGTGTGAGAGTTGAAAGCATTGGTAAGTTCAAAAGAAAAAGTATGAGTATTTTAAAAACGGAAAAGGTATGGTTTCGTTATACTTAGAAAGAAAATAAAATAGTTTGTTGTATATAATGGTAAAGGTTAGAAACTTAAATATCAAGAAAAGTTATAAGAAAGATAAGGTATATTGAGTGAATATATGTTTATGTCTGAGAGTGTGAATTTTTGTGTAAATGTGTTTGACTGTGAGGGTTCATGTATATTTCCTTATGAATGTGTGTGAGTGTATTGGATTGTGCTTACATTTGAATCAGAGTGTAGGGGTGTGATTAGTTGTGTGCATATTAGTTTTTATGTGTATATGCATTCGAGTGAATGCGCTTGTGCATGTATGCATTTATATGTGTTTTTGAATTCAAACAACAGGTTTTTATGTCTCCGACATAAGTAATGTGCCTTCCAGCACTCAAAAGTGGTTGGTGCGTCTCGTACCTCCGTGTTTCAAGGAAACCCTCAAGGAAAGAACTTTGTTCATAGTAAATTTTAAGTTTGAAAATCTGCTATTTATCTAAGAATAATAATGAAAACAGAATAATAAAATTCCATTAATTATGTAATAAAATTATAAAGTAAAATTAATAAAAATTGCAATTGGATATTATTATATATTATTAGCGCATAAATCAAGGATTTTAAAAGTAAAAACCAGAGCAGAGAAACATTTAAATAAAAGAACTGTTATCATAAGGAGCTTGATCTTTTTTAACAAATACTATTAAAAGCGGATCCTAAATATACTTTAGGAGCGTAAAGACTTCATATAGAGTGTATGTGTGTTCCAATATCCTATCCAAAATCGCAGTCAGATAAATAACCGTTTACCTTAGTCCGTTGTCATAAACCTTTATCCTAATAGACGTTTGTAAAGTCTATATTCCTATAGAAGCAGAAATCATAGATCTCTTCATATATATATTAGACTAGTCCGAAAGTCTTCAACTCCAAACCTGAAGGAGTATCATACCATATCAAATCTTACCATACAACACACAAAACATTCGTTATAAATTGGCTGACCCATGCCAGTTCGTTCCTGTGTCGTTACAAATGGCAGACCAATTCCAGTCCTTACCTATGACTTTCCGGTTCCAGCGCCGTCCTTCTGTGCGTGCCATACCTGTCCTTCCAGCCTCCGATGGTGTTTTTCCTGCGAGTTCCAGCTATCCCGTCCGTCTTCCGTCACCTCACCTGGTCGTCCTACCTACCCTCAGCTTCCTGCATTCCGAAGATGGAGGACCGTCCTGTAATTTTCCTCATGTCGGAATAATTACAAATAAAATTTCTCTGATGAGAAATAAACAATAACCAACCCATCACACACGTTATACCTAAAGCCAATTTGTTTGTAACCAAATATCTTCGTCCTAAAGAAGATTCTTCTTCATCCTGTAAGAAGAAAAACCACCTTCCAGAAATTCAACCGAATTTCACTCCAATCAACCATATCCTCAAACCTGAAGAGGAAACCTAAAATTCCTATCTTATTAAGGAATAACCTACCAGAAGTCTTCGTCCAGTAAGAAGGAAAACCAGAATTCTCTGTCCTAAAAGAGAAACCTACCAAAATCCTACCAAAGGATCATCTTACCAGAAATTCTTCGTCCATAGAAGAAAACCCTATATAGCTTGAAACTCTTCGTCCAAGTTAGAAGAAAGCTATCCTTCAACCAGAAGTCAACCAGACCGCCCCTAGAGGTCAAAAAGGTCAACCCTGTCTCGGGTCACCGAAAAGCCCGAGTTTCACCGAAACCATTTATATATATATATATATATATATATATATATATATATATATATATATATATATATATATATATATATATATATATATATATATATATATATATATATATATATATATATATATATATATATATATATATATATATATATATATATATATATATATATATATATATATATATATATATATATATATATATATATATATATATATTATATATATTTATATATATATATATATATATATATATTATATATTATATTATTTTTATTTATATATTTTTTTTTTTTTTTTTTTTTATTTTTTTTTTTTTTTTTTTTTTTTTTTTTTTTTTATTTTTATTAATTTTAATTAATTTTTCCAAATTATTTAATTTTCCATAATTTCCTATTTATAATAATATTAATTTTACACCAAGTAAAATATTATATTATTATATTACCGTTTAAATTAATATATATATAACCATTAACATTAATATATTAATTTTCTATTTTTTTTCCGAATTAATAAACCTATTATTTATTAATTTCAACCAATTTAAATATTATTTTTCCTATTTATAAATAATATTTATTACCATTTAACATTTAACCTTGTATTTTATTTAAATATATATATATATATATATATATATATATATATATATATATATATATATAATATATATATATATATATATATATATATATATATATTACCATTTACCATTTATGTATTTATATTTCCGTTATTTAATATAAATTACATTATTTTTCCATACCTATTACTGTGTTTTCGTATTTTACACAACTCTTCCAAATCTGTCATATATTTTTCAAACAAAATTATAGCAGATACATCCGACGTCAGTCATTCACCTTGAAATTGCCGCAAACAAGGGCAATGACCTTGAAATCCTAGAAAAATCAGCTGTGAACAAGTCGTTTCAGTGCTTTCAATGTTCGTGCTTGTGTATCAGCACTACATCTCCGAAAAACCCGACATACCAATTCTTAGATAAGTATACCTTTCATTTACTTACTAATTCTTTTAATTAATTTCTTATCATTAATTATTTTATAATTTATAATTAATTATAATAATTATTTTCAATTATATACTCATTACAGTAAAAATAAAAAAAAAAAAAAAAAAAAAATTATATATAATTATAATATATATATATATATATATATATATATATATATATATATATATATGTGTGTATAATACCTCATAGTATATATATATATATATATATATATATATATATATATATATATATATATATATATATATATATATATATATATATATTCATATTCATTTTAAAATCATTTAATGTCACGCCTCCGTAAAAGTGTGTGTTCGTAAATGTGTTTGAATATCATAATTAGCTGCCTCTGTCACATAAAATATGTGTGTGTATAAAACCAATCGTTTATCAGCTGAGAGTGTCTGCTGTCACGCCGGCCACCTCTATGCATGCGCGAGAGAAAGCTTCTCCCTCCCTGCATTGTTCTCTAATATTGATGAATTTGCAAAAATACCAAGCTTCTTCATTATTATTACTATTACTACCATTTACCTCTGATTTTATTATTATTATTTTTTTTCTTGCTTTATAAACCTTAAAAATAATAATAATAATAATTTTTAATAGTAATAATAATCATAAATTATTATTCATAATAATAATAATTTTTCCATATATTACATTTTACATGTTTTATATTTCCTTGTATACCGTTATACATATTATAATTCCTAGTGTACTGTTACACAAATTACCTAATTACACATTCTTTGTGTATCATTCTTTTCAGTACCTTGTACCATTATGTACCATTATGTACTATCCTTAAATATGTATTACCTAATACCATTTCAAATTCCATATCTGTATGCACCAATGCATATCCTTTTGCATGTACTATTTGCATGTATTATTTATTCGTACTCTCAAGTACTATATCCTTTAAAATGCACCTATGCATATATCATATTTTCTTGAGTACCATTACTCAAATCAATGCATATCCTAAAAATTGCATGTACTTAATTCCTTTTAAACCATACCTATGCATGTACTTAATTCTTTTTTTTTTTATTATACTAATGCATGTATACAATTCATATATGTACTAAAATGTACTACATTCCTTTAAAAGTACAAATTGCTGTACTAAAATTCCTGCATGTTCAGTAATTTACCATAAAATTCCTTTAGTATACCATTGTAATTAATTAAAATAATTAATTTCAAACCTATTAAAAATAATTAATATAATCCGTTATATAATTAATTATTTATCCGTCATTTAAAATAATTATTCTCTATCCGTTTGAGAGAATATCATTTTAACCCTGCAGCAAATATTGTATAAAATTCTACACTTATCCGATCAGTCAAAACGAACTCTCATTTCATATTTTATTTTGTCGCAAAAAGTGCCTCACAAAATTTTATCTCGCTCGATTCTTGTCTCAGCGCAAAAACCTTAACACAAACAATTGTGTCAATTGTCTCAGTGAGAAAACCGATGTACGAACATGCTTTGCGTTCACGAACTCAAACGTATACCAATTCTTGATCGCTTTTGCATTGCATTCATTTATAGTCTTGCTTAATGCATTATAAAAGGTCAAAGAGTTCGATCTCTACTCCTTTCTCTTAGCATTCTGATCAAATAATAATAATATTATTATTATTTTTTTTTTTTTTTTTTTTTTGTGAATAAATATTCATTTATTCTATTTACTTATCCAGTAAAGTAAATAAAACTGATCATAATTAAGTAGAAAATTCTTAATCAATTATACTACTTAAATATATCTACCTTACCGTTTTACCGTTTTTACCTATAATATTCCGTAATTAAACCGTTTGTTTAAATACATAATCAACCAGCTACCAATGCTAATCATACCTTTCCGTATTACTATGTCCTTTCTTAATAGTAATAATAATAATAATAAATATTATTATTTTTTTTTTCAATGTCCTAATATTTGTAAATTTACCTTTATAAAACTTTAATAAGTTCCGAACTTAAAAGTTTTTTTTTTTTCCACCATTAGTGGAAATTTTTATTTCATTTCCTAAATGAACATTTTTATTCTAGTGTCCGTTAATAACTAGAATAATTCTGAAACCGAAATCATCCTTCCGAAAGTTGCCAGGCAATTCCGCAAAACCTGCAACTGCACATCTTTTCTTTTTGAAAATTCCGATAAATCATCCTGCTTTGTGCAAATTTGAATCTATATTCAAATAAAATCGACTCATCCGTTGAACCATCCTAGAAATCAAATAATTTAATCTCAATTTCAAATCTATGATAATTTTAATTCCTCATTTATACCTAGAGTGCGTGTATTTTTCTCATTTATATTTTCTATTTATATTATTAATATGCGTAATAAACTCATTATAGGTATTAAAATAATTATATCATTATTTGAAAATTGATAGATTAAAATATTTGATACAATTCCTCAGATGACCAAAAATATCTGATATATATTTCTTTAAAAATCTTGATGTCCTGTAAATCAAGTCACTCCGTAAAAATAAAATAAAACCTTTATTTTATTTTCCATATATTTTATAAAATTTACGTTACTGTATTGACTAATATTTCATGTTAATCACATAACTAATAAGTTTTATATATTTTAGAGTCTTCGAATAACCTATCTTCTCAGAACTCAAACCTGCTCCATAGCTAGTAAATCAACCTACCAAACTTATTCCGAAACTTTATAGCTCTACAGCCAGCTCATTTTGAACAGAGAATTGACATCCGTCTTCTCTGAATTCCTTTCACCTACCAAACCTGCCAAATCCTTACTGTAATATAAGGTAATATGAATTTATCCATTTAAAATTTTACCTAAAATTTTAATATTTTTATAATTTATACTCGGTATATTATAATCCATAGAATTTTTATTCAATTTAAAAATTTATATATATATATATCGTAGTATATCAGCAACTTCGTCGGAAAAATATTTTTTTTCTAAATCGTTGCAAATCATACCTGTTGATTTACCTAATCCTATTTATCATTTATGCAATCCCCATTTGCATATATCTTACTTATAAAGTATTTACCTGTCAATTTAGCCCTTGCAGCTATTTTTAAATCTAAGTCACTTATTTAGATTTACTTTACCTAAGTACAAACTTTTTGTACTATAATAATATTTTATTTCCAAACTACCTACATATTGTTTTACCTACTTCTCTTCCCTAATAGAGAATTCATTCCAGTTCCCATTCCCAT
>SEYY01003472.1:2500-10265 GCA_009176605.1 Armadillidium nasatum
TTCATATTCAAAATAATTTATTCTGAAAGAGAGAGATCTTCTAGCAAAGAATTATTATAATTAATGAGTTTGCAGTGTGAATTGCGATACATGTACTACTTGTAATGTATGACATAAAACTATTGAGATTAACGAGGACAATAAATTTTAATATTATTTCTATATAATATTTAAATAAAAAGTTATATTAAGTTACATTTGCACATTCTCTACCAATATATATATATATATATATATATATATATATATATATATATATATATATATATATATATATATATATAATATATATATATATATATATAATATATATATATATATATATATATATATATAATATATATATATATATATATAATATATATATATATATATATATATATATATATATATATTATATATATATATATATATATATATATATATATATATATATATATATATATATATATATATATATATATATATATATATATATATATATATATTATATATATATATATATATATATATATATATTATATATATATATATATATATATATATATATATATATATATATATATATATATATATATATATATATATATATATATATATATATTAATATAGGTGCTTCATTAGTGTGCCTCCTCAGCGTGGGGTGGTCAGGGGTGAAAAGGTACAAAAAAAAAAAAAAAAGGATATATATATAATATATATATAATATATATATATATATATATATATATATATATATATATATATATATATATATATATATTATATATAATAACTTTACAATGTTTCAGGATAGGCTCGAAATAGCTAAATGCAACATCTGTAGTCAGGAAATTAAAAGAGGACCTCCGGGTGCCACAAGTAAAAATTTTTCAACCAAATTTTTATGGGGTCATCTAAAATCAAAGCACAAAGATGAACATTAACTAGCAGAGGAGGAGCGGTCAAAAGAAATAAAAAAGAAAAAGAAAATATTGGAAAAACAAGAAGAAAAATCTTAGTTTTCTAATATTTGGTTTGATTTAGTCACCATTAAAAAGCATAATTCGCAATTTCAACACAGACAGGGAAACCCCAGTATTCCCTGATTATTAGCCGGGGCTGGGCCCCAGTCGGTTATATATATATATATATATATATATATATATATATATATATATATATATATATATATATATATATATATATATATATATATATATATATATATATATATATATATATTTCATTGTTTCAACAAAACCTATTTTTATTTTTGTAGGTAAAAGTAGAATTTAGTTTATTAAAACTCATAATAAATAGAAAGAAAAGATATTATTGTACAGTGAATATTATTAACAAAGATTATATTCATTGTAGCGGTATAAAACTCCTTCCTCATATTTTATTAATTTTAAAACACTGAGAGTTCAACAGGAGTAAAACACTGGAAATAATGTTATTAATTTTGTAACATCAATGCATACACCTAAACATACACAATATATATATATATATATATATATATATATATATATATATATATATAATATATATATATATATATATATATAATATATATATATATAATATATATATCCCGTTAAATATTTGTTCTTCCCATGAAGAGATATTGTATTGCTCTCATCGCCCCACAGTCTTGCAGATAAAGGTGATATGCATAACTGTAATAATTATTATTTATATATTAATATAATATATATATATATATATATATATATATATATATATATATATATATATATATATATATATATATATATATATATATATATATATATATATATATATATATAATGTCTCTTTTGGCTTCCAAAAGGCAGAGGTCTACCTATTTTCACCTGAGTTGGTGAAATTTCAGAAATCTGGTCACTAATGGCTGACGTGACCCGATACACAGCGTTTAAAAAAGTGCAAGTCAAAGAAAGTTGGGAAAACAGATAATGGGAGTGTGTTCAAGACTTTACAAGTAAAGTACATGTAAGATTGATCATAGCGATCAGGTATGGGGTAGGAGAGTTGGACAGAGAAAGGATGAGACTGTGTAGAAAGTCGAGACTCACGAGCCCTTCTCAATGGAGGAGGTATGCGACGCGAGAGTTTAGAAGAGCAGTGTCCGTTGTAATAGTGATAGTATATAGAGAGAGTACGACTTAACAATTCGAAGAGCAGAAAGAAATTGGAGAGTTAGTAAGAGCAAAAGAGTTTATAAGACGGAAAGCCCTAGACTCAACCTTTCCGAGAAGAGCTCTGTGTGTGGAACTACCCCAGATGTGAAAGCCTTACTCTATACAGAGGAAAACAACACCCCTATAAGGAGCAAGCAACTGGGGTGGAGTGAAGAAATTTTGAAAGGGCCTGAGAACCGCCAACCTCTTAGAAGCTTGTTTAGAAAGCGAAGTAATGTGATCCTTCCAAGAAAGATGACGAGAAAAAGAAACACCAAGAATATTGAAGAAAGATGAAGTTTTGAGTCTGTGTTTTCGAAGAAGATACCATAGTTGTGTGGAAGGTTGTGTCAAGTACAAAGATGGAGGAATTTAGTTTTTGAGGCATTGAAAACGATCATTTTTTCTCTGAACGAATTTGAAATGCGAGAAAGATCAGAGGTCATTTGCTCTAAGGCCAAGCTTATACATATATATATATATATATATATATATATATATATATATATATATATATATATATATATATATATATATATATATATATATATATATATATATATATATATATATATATATATATATATATACTAGGAAAGGACATTTATATTTTAGATACAGGAGGCTTAGAGCAGAATTTAATCTTAATAAATCCAATAAATCCGCAAAGGCAAATTGGATTTATTCTCCAGTTAATTTAATTTCCTTTTAAATAAATGATGGAAAATTGGCCTATTTTTGACCATTTTTTTTTTTTTTTTTTTTTTTTTTTTTTGGTATGAAGTTAGAAATCTTCCTATTTTTCCATTCTTTTAAAAGGAATTGTCAATCCTTATTCTCAATTTCAGGATGCAAATGTTAAGGAAAATGCCTTTCCCCATATAAGCTCAAAGAATTTAAAGTGTGTAATATATATATATATATATATATATATATATATATATATATATATATATATATATATATATATATATATATATATATATATATATATATATATATATATATATATATATATTATATATATTATTATTATCACCTCTGGTGGGCAAAGGTAAGAGGCCTACTAAAATTTCCACCAGAGTTAGAGAGAAAATTGGTAACCTGGTCAAATTAAAGGCCGACAAGTCCCGATACACGGCGTTTGAAGATGTGCAAGTTATAAGAAGTTGGGAAAATAGATGAAGGGAGTGTGTTCCAGACTTTACCAGTAGAGTGCATGAAAGATTGAGCATAGCGGTTAAGCCTGGGGTCAAACATTTGGATAAAGAAGACGTGTCGCACGATCTCTTCTCAATGGAGGAGGTATGTGACAAGAGTTCAGTAGAGCAGCGTTCAATGTAATAGCGATAGTATAGAGAGAGTGGCGTAACAATTCGCCGGGTAGATAGAAGCTGGAGAGAATATGTGAGAGCAGGAGAATTGATAAGACTAAAATCCCTAGACTCCACCTTATCAAGGAGCGTAGTATGAGTGGGACCACCCCAGATGTGTGAGGCGTAATCCATACAGGGGCGAACAACACCTCCATAAAAAGAAAGCAACTGGGGTGGAGTGAAGAAATTCTGAAAGCGCCTCAGAGCATATTTATACCGATTTAGTAGCTTGTTTAGAAAGAGAAGTAATGTGATTTTTCCATGAAAAATTATGAAAAAAAAGGAACACCAAGAATATTAAGGAGAGATGAAGGTTTGAGTTGCATGTTTTCAAAGAAGATATAGTTGAGTGGAAGGTTATGCTGAGTAGAGAGATGGAGAAATTGAGTTTTGGTGGCATTGAAAACAGACATGTTATCTCTGCCCCAATTTGAAAAGAGATAGATCAAAGGTCAGTTGCTCCAAGGCTGCTCTCCTTGGGTCTATTAGCTGCTGTTGGGGGGCGTCCTTTAAACTGAAAAGAGTAATGAAAGGGTGAGTCATCGGCATAGGAGTGGATAGGAGATGAAGTAATAGAGAGAAGGTCATTAATGGAAAGCAGAAAAGTGTTGGGTATAGGACATTTCCTTGAGGAACACCACTTTTAATATATTTAAAGGATGAACGGTGGCCGTCAACAATAGCTGCTATAGAACGATTAGAAAGGAAATCAGAGAGAAGGCCACAGAGAAAAGGATAGATTCCTAAAGAGGGAAGTTTGGAAATCAAAACTTTGCGACAGACTCTATCGAAAGCTTTCGATATGTCTAGTACCACAGTGAATGATTCACAGAAAACACTGAAGAGCGGAGGACCAAGAGTCAGAGAGAAGGGAAAGATCACCAGTAGAGTCGTTCTTTACGAAAGCCATACTGGCGATCAGAGATAAGATTAGAAGAATTGAGATGTTTCCAAATTTTCCTATTAGACTTTAGAAAGAACGGATGTTAACGAAAACGGAAGGTATTCAGGGGGTTGAGGGTCCCAGCAAGAAGGGAAGGTTGAAGTTGAAAGATAGACA
The DNA here is from genome assembly GCA_009176605.1 of Armadillidium nasatum. Classification (NCBI taxonomy): domain Eukaryota; kingdom Metazoa; phylum Arthropoda; class Malacostraca; order Isopoda; family Armadillidiidae; genus Armadillidium; species Armadillidium nasatum. Next base: position 7,105 of record SEYY01003472.1, read on the forward strand.
AAATAATTAACCAAGGTAGAGTGCAAGCTCGGAAAGTACAAGCTTTTAGAACCACAGGAGGGATGCCATCAGGACCTTACCCTTTCTTAGTGTTAATCTCAGAGAGAGCAGAAATCACGTCTTTAGAAGAAATTACAATTTTAAGCATAAATGAGTTGGAGGGGGATGAAGGAGTAGGAACAGCTCCGGAATCGTCTAAGGTTAAATTAGAGTCAAAAGTTCGAGCGAAGAGATCAGCTTTAGAGAAAGGCAAAACGTCAGTTGTGGCGTCAAAAGATACTAGAGGAGGGAAAAGGAAGAAGCAGTGTTAGAATTAACAGTTTTTGTAAAATTTAAGAAAGGGCGTGAGAAAGAAGAAACAGAAAGATATTTGAATTTTAAACGGAGAAATAAGTTTTTGTGTTAAGGATTATAAATTTTGCGCGATTCCGGAATGAAATACAAGTTGAGTGAGTTTCTGGAGTTTGAAGAAGCTGGTAGTTTCTGAAGGTAGAATCCCAGCGGCGAATGTCCCAAGAACAAGCAGAGTTAAACAAAGCCTTGGTAGGTTTAGTAGAAGGGAAAGAATATGGAATGTATGCCTACATGCCAGAGAGTATCACCTCGGTTATGCGCTCTGCACACTCCGAATGACCTCTCCCACGGAAGCATGGGAAACCAGAAAAGTACAACCTAAAGTCAGACCAGTTAGTGGCACCGAAATAACAGAAACGTCTCCTCGCCGAATTCGGGGACCAGTTCTTGCGGAAGACTTGAAGAGACAGGACAAGATACGGATACTTAAGTTAATTAACGGTAATTTCTTCCTAATATATATATATATATATATATATATATATATATATATATATATATATATATATATATATATATATATATATATATATATATATATATATATATATATATATATATATATATATATATATATAATATAATAGTTTTGTCAAAAATCGTTATACTTAAAAAAAACTGAATAAGACATGCTGCAAGAATCAGAAGATAAAAATGAGGATCAGAACTTTAAAAAATGCATTTTCCTGAAGAAATGCAGTGTTCCACCTAAGCACAAACTCTGAATCATTAACAATGATGTCTTCTGAGTTTTGCAGCTTTTCCAATTTGAAGTGAATAGGCAAAAAGGTAACAGCGTTAGCTTCACTGCTCTTTAGATTAAATGATTTAAAAAAAAATAAAACACACGTGCACACACACACACACACACAATAACTAACAACACTTAAATCAGTGAGCAATGAACAAAATTTTTCACAAAACAATAGTAGAAAAAGTTTAGAGTCAAGAAAAAAGAATACGCTTGGTCCCTGTTCATTAAAGGATGTAATGCCATATTTCAAGTATAAAGAAGAATAAAAAGAAATTTAATGTTCACAGGTTGAACGAAAAAATATAAATAAAAAATATAAAAAAATAAATATATGAAAAAAAAAATCATATTCATATATGAATGTGAAAATTATGCACACATCTAAATAAAAAAGAAAAATAATTTCAAACCCATAGTCAATGTTATTTCATAAATTTTCAATTATATATATAATATATATATATATATATATATATATATATATATATTATATATATATATATATATATATATATATATATATATATATATATATATATATATATATATATATATATATATATATATATATATATATATATATATATATATATATATGCACAGCATAAACATTATTTCCTTTACCAAATATGAATATTAAATTAATTTTTGTTTGCCTCATAATATGAAGTTGAGTGCAACGAACAAAGCCTTTTGATTATTTACAATTAATTAACTCATATTTATCAAGGATTAAAATTGTTTCATTAGTCAATTATAACATGTAACTTTTATTCTTTGACTTTCGAGAGTCTCTTATCATAGCTTTTAATCTGAACGATCGAGTGGCTATTAATTAATGGTAATTACTTTGCTAATATATATATATATATATATATATATATATATATATATATATATATATATATATATATATATATATATATATATATATATATATATATATATATATATATATATATATATATATATATATATATATATATATATATATATATATATATATATATATATATATATATATATATATATATATATATATATATATATATATATATATATATATATATATATATATATATATATATATATATATATATATATATATATATATATATATATATATATATATATATATATATATATATATATATATATATATATATATATATATATATATATATATATATATATATATATATATATATATATATATATATAATATATATATATATATATATTATATATATATATATATATATATATATATATATATATACAGTGGCGGCTCGTCTATATGGGCTCCAGGGCTGCAGCCCCTCCAAATTAAAAATACCAGGCGTAGGATGTTGATGAAATATGAAATTTTTGTCAGAGAAAAGTGATTTAAATTCATTTTTTTAACAACTTAATACATAAAAAGTCATAAATCAATAAAGAAAATAAGAATGAAATGCATTTTGCAACTGCAAATTTTTAGTACGATATCATTTTTCACACATTGCAGTTATATAAAAAATGGGCTGTAAAATCTCAGTCCCAAATTAGGTCAACTTTTTAGTTTTTAAATAATAAGACAGATGTAGCAACTTACGCAAAAAAGAATGCCTAATTACAATAGCAAGTTTTCATTAAGTTGCTAGTTTGTCTTTCTGATACTTCTCTGGCAACTTGGGTATTAGTTTCGAATGTTAAAATATTTCAAAGTTGCTACTTTTGTCCTTTTGAGAACAATTCATAAAGAAAAGAAACAGATTAAAACAGTTTTATATAATACGTTATAGGAGGTGGTTATGTTTTTTTTTCTTGTTCGAGATTTTATATATATATATATATATATATATATATATATATATATATATATATATATATATATATATATATATATATATATATATATATATATATATATATATATATATATATATATATATATATATATATATATATATATATATATATATATATATATATATATATATTATATAAGGTTTTTTATATATATTATATATATATATATATATATATATATATATATATATATATATATATA
>SEYY01003473.1:0-5000 GCA_009176605.1 Armadillidium nasatum
TATTCACCTCAAAAAACCTTTTCCATTCTTTTTATTCTCACACACGCTCTACTATTCCATAAAGTGATCTAATGCCCTCAATACTTTCTCCTCAATTTCATACTCCCTCAAAACCTCCCATAGTTTATTCCAATCCACCCTATCATATGCTTTCTCTAAGTCCATAAAACACATATACACATCCTTCCCTTTTTCTCTCTTTTTTTCCTCAATCATTCTTAAAGTAAAAACCTGATCCATACACCCTCTTCCTTCTCAAAAACCACCTTGTTCTCAAAACATTTCATTAATCCCAATCTTATTCAATAATATTCTACCATACACTTTACCCACTATACTAAGCAAACTTATACCCCTATAGCTCCCACACTCAAATTTATCCCCCTTTTCCTTAAATAAAGGAACTATACAGCATCTTGCCAATCTTGAGGCACCTTCCCCATTACCCAACATAAATTAAATAACCTCACTAACCAATTTACTGCACTTACCCCCCCCCCCTTCCACTAACATCTCTCCACTTATCCCATCCAAACCTGACGCTTTACCCCTCTTTACTTTCGTCAGAGCTTTACCTATTTCTTCTATCGAAATCCCACCATCAACCTCCTGTATCAATCTACCCCTTTCTCTCTCCAGCACCTCAACTTCCCTCCTTACCTCATTCACATTCAAGAGCTTACCAAAATACTCTACCCATCTAGCTCTAAGTTCACTTTCCATCTGTCTTATTTCTCCATCTAACCCTTTTATTCCATCTTTCAATACCTCCCTCTTATTCCTACTCTTATTCACCTCCTTCCAAAACATCTTACTCCTTTCTCTAAAACTTTCACCTATCTTATTACCCCATTTCTCATCTGCTCTTTCTTTTGCCCTCCTTACCTCTCCTTTGGCAATCCTCTTCTTTACCTTATATGATTCCCAATCCTCTAAACTTTTTGTGCTCAAATATTTTTCAAACGCCTCCTTTTTTTCCTTTACTACTATATTCACTTCCTCGCACCGCCATTCATTTCCATTTCTTTTACACTTTCCTCCCACCCTCCTCACCCCACATACATTCCTTGCACTTTCTACCAATACCGCCTTACACTCCCCACTCCTCCTCCACACCCCCTATGACTCTTCCTCTTACCTCTTCCCAACCTATATTTATTTCTCTTTTAAAATGTTCCCCGACTTCCCTTTTCTGCAGTCTTTCCACTCTCACAATCTCTACTCCCCTCCCCAAACATCCAATCTTTCTCCATCCCCCTTTCACTCTAATTCTGGCTAGGACCAAAAAATGATCTGAAATTCCTCTAGCGGATCCCCTAAGCACATTCACGTCTAATAACCTATCCCTTATCTTCTTCCTAATACATATATAATCTATCAAACTCCCTTTCACCATTTACCGCACTAACCCATGTCAACTTGTGATTCAACTTATTCCCTATTGATAAATCTATTTGCCATACAAACTTCTATTAAACTATCTCCATTCAAATTTCTATCACCCACCCCGAACAGACCCACCACCCCGCCTTCCATGTCTGTACCAACTCTTGCATTTAAATCACCTACTAAACACACATTTACACCTGCCCCAAAACCCCCTAAGCAATTATTTAAGTTCTCCCAAAACACATTTCTTTCTTCTTCTCTCGCTCCATTCACTGGCGCATAAGCACAAACACCCATTCCTCTCTTTTAAACCTTAGCTTCCCCCACAATTCTAGACGAAATTATTACACACTCTCTCATGCATTTCCACCATCTTTGGCTCAACACCATCGCCACCCCTTCCCTAGCTCTCACTCTCTCACTAACTCCTGAAAACACCCCTTTAAAGTCACCAAATTCGATCTCCCCTTTCCCTTTTAGCTTAGTTTCAGTCAACCCTAATAAATCCAGCTTTTTATCCTTACAAATTTCCCCAATTTCTACTTTTTTCAGATCATCATTCATACCTCTTACGTTCAAACAACCAATTCTACATACCACTGAACCACTTTTTAACTCCATTCTTACGAGTTTGGTAGTTTACAGTATTTACAATATTTTAAGGTTAAGCGGTTTGACTGGTTAGAGCTGCTGCAGTAGAGCATTAGCCGTTAAGAAAAAAAAAAATCATAGGAAAAGTTTCAAAGAGTAAGAAAGAATAGAATAATAAAAATTCGTAAATAAGGATTTTACCTAAAACTTTATCGAAAGATCTCGATATGTGCAAACTATTCATTCAAATACAGAAGGTAGATACATGATAGTCAGAGAGAAAGAAATACTCAGGTCAAATGTTTCTTAAGGAATTCACACGTATTGGCTGCCAGAAAAAAAATTAAAAGGATAAAGATGTTTCCAAATCTTGATATTAAAAATAAAGTTGAATTTTGAAGCAACAGATGTTAGATTAATTAAACAATAGTTAGAAGGATGAGAAGATTCTCTTTTCTTGCATTTGAAGAACGAAAGACCTCTCGTTTGCAGCTGGAGATAAAGGTAGGAGACTAAATTAAGCTGATATGTAAAGAAAAAATAGTTTAATTATTAAGGCAGGATGCAAGTTCTAAATCACAAACCTAAAAGACCCAAGAAATAGGAGCAAGGACAGGACTAAACTGCTTCTTAATATGAAACTCAAAAAGAGGGATTTTAAACTATATAAAATTGTTCAATATTTTTCATAAATGAGTTAGGAGGGTGGAGAAAGAAGAATTGCATCGAGCTTGTGAGTAAAGTGAAATAGAAGCAAAGTGTAAGAAAGATTTTCGGCTTTAGCAGAAGAAAATGTACAACAATTGGGAGAAAAAAAAAAAAAAAGATAGGGAAAAAGGAAGAAGCAATGCAAGAAGAATTTTTGAAAATGAGGTAAAGAATTGGAAGAAACCTAAAAGTTTATTTCATTTTCTATAGAGAAGAGATTTTGCACGAATCAAGGATGGAAAACCTTCATGAATTTCTAGAGTTTGGCAAATGTCTGATCGTTGAAGCAGGTAGTACCTAAGCGTACAACAAATATTCAATAACAGTCTCAGATCGATTGAAATTAATGAATTTTAATCAAAAAGCTCTCAGTTATACACATTTCAGCAAATCCATTTTGAAAAATTGTGATCATTTCAAGGGCCTTAATTAATTAAATATTTAATAAATAATGTAAATAATTAATTTAGCTTCTCAAATTTGCTGAGCTTTGTGTGGGCGTCACACACACACACACACACAAACATTATAATATATATATATATATATATATATATATATATATATATATATATATATATATATATATATATATATATATATATATATATATATATATATATATATATATATATATATATATATATATTAGTGATGGATCGGATGTCATATTTTCCAATTTGCGGATGCGGATGCGGATGCGGATGTTGAATTTTGGAGAAGTGCGGATGCGGATGCGGATGCGGATGTTGAATTTTCGAAAGTGCGGATGCGGATGCGGATGCGGATGTTGAATTTTCGAAAAGTTCGGATGCGGATGCGGATGCGGATGTTAATTTTGATGAGGATGCGGATGCGGATGCGGATGTTAATTTTGATGAGGATGCGGATGCGGATGTTATATATATATATATATATATATATATATATATATATATATATATATATATATATATATATATATATATATATATATATATATATATATATATATATATATATATATATATATATATATATATATATATATATATATATATATATATATCACTATCACCTTTCCCACTTTCGTGAGGTGGTGCCCGCCACAATTCCCTTACAAACATAACATAACTATTCTTACCTTTCAACGCTTTCACCACCTCCCTCCATCTCTGTCTCCACAAATCTTCTACCCTCGTCTAAACTCAAATTCCTTCCATCAAAATCACTCTCACTCCATCCATCCATCTCCACTTCGGCCTTCCCCTCCCCCTACCCTTCCCCTATCTACATCGGATCTACGTACCTTGCCAACCATTCTGTTCTCTTTCATTCTTCACATATGTCCAAACCATTTTAGCACATCCTCCTCCTCTCTATCAATTACACCCTTCTTCCATTTACACATCTCCCTTATTCTTTCATTTCTAATCCTATCAATCCTTCTCAATTTATATATCGCTCTCAAATCTTTCATCTCAAAGACATTGAAACTTTTTCTCGACCGAGCACTTATCGTCTATGTTTCACACACATACAATACAGAAGGTGAACACATACATTCAAACATTCTTATCTTTATTTCTTTCGAAATTTTTCCTTTCTTCCATACTTTTCTTAGGCTCCCCAATACTTTCATTCCTTCTACCACTCTGTTCTTTATTACCTTTTTCCGTCCGACCCTTACCTTCCACCCAACATTACTAGATATTTGAATTCATTCACCTCCTCAAGTTTCCATTCTCACACTTCTACAAACCAATTCCTCCCTCCACATTTCCTCATCCCCACCTCCAATCCTCATAACTTTATTCTTCGCTGGATTGAATTTCAATCTCGTGTTTGCACATTTCCCTTCAAACTCTCTCACAAGTATTCTCATCTTTTCTCCAGATTCTGCCACCAACACATGCCGCATCATCTGCAAAAAGTAAAACATTCACTTCACATTCACCCTCCATATTTCTCAACGTAATACTCTTCCCTTCTCTCTCCATTTTTCTAAGTAAACCATTCATCAATAGATTAAATAACATGGAGATATTACAAACCCCTGTCTCAATCCCACTCCTATGCTAAACCAATCCGATAGTTCTCTCTTCACCCTCACTCTTGATCTACAATTCGCATATATATATATATATATATATATATATATATATATATATATATATATATATATATATATATATATATATATATATATATATATATATATATATATATATATATATATATATATATATATATATATATATATATATATATATATATATATATATAGTGATGGATCGGATGTCATATTTTCTAATTTGCGGATGCGGATGCGG
>SEYY01003473.1:7500-15000 GCA_009176605.1 Armadillidium nasatum
TAAATAATAATAATAATAATAATAATAATAATAATAATAATAATAATAATAATAATAATAATAATAATAATAATATATAATAAATAATAAAATAATAATAATAATTAATAATAATAATAATAATAATAATAAGAATAATAAAATAATAAAATAATAAAATAATAAAAAAAAAAAAAAAAAAAAAAAAAAAAAAAAAAAAAAAAAAAAAAAAAAAAAAAAAAAAAAAAAAAAAAAAAAAAAAAAAAAAAAAAAAAAAATATATATATATATATATATATATATATATATATATATATATATATATATATATATATATATATATATATATATATATATATATATATATATATATATATATATATATATATATATATATATATATATATATATATATATATATATATATATGTGTCTTCTCCATTTATCGAACCAGCGTTACTTCTTTCGAGAACGAAATGTTTCCCGACAGAAACCCCGATAACCACTTCGACATTTCGAAAGTATAAATCTCAGTCTCGGATGCAGGAGAACTGGTTCGATCCCTCTACTTTCGAACTTCTTTTCCTTCTTTCCAGTTCTTGGTCCGCTGCTCTTCGGTATTTCGGTGAATCTTTGCTCTCGCGGTTTGCATATCGAACACCTTCAATAGATTCTGGCACAAAGCTTTGACTTCTAAACCTCCCTCTTTCGAAATCTATCATTCTCTCTGATTTCCTTTCCAGTCGTTCTCTAGTAATTGTTGCAGACGGCCGTCGTTCATTCTTTCAATCTTTTCATAGTGGTGTTCCAAATATATCTATCCTATTCCAGCACTCTTTCTAGTTGTCATTAATTAAAGCCGTTCTCGCTATACTTAAATATTTATCACCTATTCGCTCCAGTGTGGATGACTTCACCCTTCATTACTTCTATCAGTTTGAAAGAAGCCCCTCTCCAACGGTAGTTAATTGATGCTAGTGTGACCTTGGAGCAAATAACTTCTGATCTTTCTCGTATTTCAAATTGGGGAGAAGAAACAATGGTCGTTTTCAATGCTTCAAAAACTCAATTGATTTATCTTTCTATTCGACACAACCTTCCACACAATTATGACATCATCTTTCGAAAACACACAACTCAAATCTTCGTTTGTCCTCAATATTCTGGGTTTCTTTTTCTCATGATTTCTCTTGGAAGGATAGCATTACTTCTATTCCTAAAGAAGCTGCTAAGAGGTTGGATGTTCTGAAGACCCTTAGAAATTTCGTTACAACTCCCCAGTTGCTTGCTTTTTATAGGGGTGTTATTCGTCTCTGTACTGAGTACTCTTCACGTGTCTGGGGTGATTCAACTCATATAACTCTCTTTGAAAAGATGCAGTCTATGACTTTTCGTCTTATTAACTCTTTCGCTCTCACTGATTCACTCCAGTCTCTTTCTGTTCCTCGAATTGTTGCGTCATTCTCTCTCATTTTCAATATGGGGAGCGCCCCCCTGGGGATGCTTGCCAACTGTGAAAAACATAAAACAAACAAATTTGGATAAACTCTTAACTATAATTTCTCTCAAACGCCTTCTACCTTCAAGCAAGCCCATCTCACTGCAATAATAATAATAATAATAATAATAATAATAATAAAAATAATAATAATAATAATAATAATAATAATAATAATAAAATAATAATAATATATATATATTATTATATATATTCAAAGTTTAAATTCTGCTATAACGCTCACAGACTAATTCCATATAGAAAACATTAATGTCTAGCAGACTTTAAACTTTGAATATAACTGTCTGTGAGTGGAGGATTCGACCTTTGACCTCGTTGCCCTCTGCCTAAGTTGCTGTCGGGGGAGTCCTTTTGGATGGCCTGCATGACAAGTTGTACATGAACCCTCTCATCAAGATTTCCTTGAACTACCGTGGCTTTGTGGTAACGCGTGAGACTTACATCGTAAAGATCGTTGGTTCGAGTCCAATAGCAGATATTTAGTTTTTTTTCTCTCTCTCTCTCTCTCTCTCTCTCTCTCTCTCTCTCTATATATATATATATATATATATATATATATATATATATATATATATATATATATATATATATATATATATATATATATATATATATATATAATTGTAAGTATAGACTTGCGAATGGGGGGTGACCTCGTACAAAGGGACTATGAACCACAAATGATTGAGAACCCCTTCTCTATAATATTGATGTTACAACTTATAAAGCTCTTCTGAATTTTCTTGTCCCATACCTCCTCCATTGAAAAAGGATTGTGCGACACGCTCTTGAATAGTCTCATACTTTCTCAGTCCAACTCTCTGATCCCAGACTTAAACTCTATGCTCAATCTTACATGAATTTTACAGGTAAAGTCTGGAACACACTCCCTTTATCTATTTTCCAACTTAATTTGACTTGCACACTTTACAACGCCGTGTATCGGGACATGTAGGCCTTTAACTTGACTAGGTTTTCGGTATTTCCCAAACTCTGGTAGATATTGACATACCTACCTCTGGCCTTTTCTCACCTAGAGATATATATATATATATATATATATATATATATATATATATATATATATATATATATATATATATATATATATATATATATATATAATATAAGTGGCGGTCGTCATTATGGGCTCCAGGGCTGCAGCCCCTCCAAATTAAAAATACCAGGCGTAGGATGTTGATATAAATATGAAATTTTTGTCAGAGAAAAGTGATTTAAATTCATTTTTTTAACAACCTTAATACATAAAAAGTATAAATCATTAAAGAAAATAAGAAGTAAATGCATTTTGCAACTGCAAATTTTTGGGTACGATATTATTTTTCAAGCATTGCCATTATTTAAAAAATGGGCTGTAAAATTTCTGCCCTAATAAGACAGATATAGTAACTTACGAAAAAAACAATGCAAAATTGCAATAGCAGTTTTTATCAAGTATCTAGCTTGTCTTTTTGTCCTTTTAAAGTACAGATCAAAATGAATATAAACAGACTAAGACAGTTGTTTAAAGTCTCATGTCGAGGGAGGTTTTTTTTTAATTGTGGAAGAAAAATTACAAGTTTTATGTTTTTTTTTTTTTCCTTTGTTCGATATATATATATATATATATATATATATATATATATATATATATATATATATATATATATATATATATATATATATATATATATATATATATATATTATGCCAGATGCACTTCTACATACTTAAATATTACAAAAACTATTAAACGTACATTAAAAAGGATAACATAACATTTTTGTAATCCTTGCAGAATTTTAAGTAAGAATAATTGGGAATAGAAAAAAATCTTATAATAATTTTAATACGTACGTAATAATTGGTTTTTTATGTTGAAAGACGTACGTTTGGCAGCGTCTGTTTTTGTGAGATAAATTTTTCCAATTTTGAAGGAAGATAAATTTAGCGATTGAGTAAGAATAGTGTAAAAAAATGTGAAATTTATATAATTTGGTGTAATATGACAGTATGCTTTTAAAACATTATTTATATGAAAGCAATTACAACTCCGATGACAACGTCTGAAGCAGAGATATGTTTCTCGACTTTGAATAGAATAAAAACTATTAAATGTAGTACCATGTATTAGCGATGTTTTCAATAGAGAGCGAAATGGTGTAAAATACCAGATTTCAATGAAAAAATAATTGAAAACTTTTCGACATCTAAAATTCGAAGAACTAATCTTATTTTTAAATAAGAATATAAGCAAGTTTTCAAGAATAAATAAGGTACGTTTGAAATTTTATATATATATATATATATATATATATATATATATATATATATATATATATATATATATATATATATATATATATATATATATATATATATATATATATATATATATATATATATATATATATATATATATATATATATATATATATATATATATATATATATATATATATATATATATATATATATATATATATATATATATATATATATATATATATATATATATATATATATATATATATATATATTAGCAGCCCCTCCTTGCCAAGTTTACACGAGCCGCCACTGTATATATATATATATATATATATATATATATATATATATATATATATATATATATATATATATATATATATATATATATATATATATATATTATATATATATATATATATATATATAATGAAATACTTTAATAACATAATTATTGGTTTTTTTAATTTTTTAAATATACAATATATCTAATTTGATGTATTTTAATTACTATTGTAATTCTGTCAAGTGAATTTAGTATTAACCCATAATAATAATGTTAACCCATTAATTAATATTAAGTGATTTTTCTTTGTTATAATTTTAGTTTTTCGTCCTTATTTCATTTATATATAAGAATTCATTTTGCTTTTAAAATTCTGAAGAAATCTATTGTTCTTGAGACATAGTAGTAATAATGATAATAATAATAATAATAATAATAATAATAATAATAATAATAATAATAATAATAATAATAATAATAATAATAATAATAATAATAATAATAATAATAATAATAATAATTAATAATAATAATAATAATAATAATAATAATAATAATAATAATAAATAATAATAATAATAATAATAATAATAATAATAATAATAATAATAATAATAATAATAATAATAATAATAATAATCATAATAAATAATAATAATAATAATAATAATAATAATAATAATAATTATAATAATAATAATATTAAGGTAAATGTAATTAAAAATATAATACAAATTATAATAATAATTAAATTATTATTATTATTTTTATTATTATTTTTTTTAAACATAAATATACGAAAATGAAAAAATAAAATCGTAGAATGTATGTTTGTTAAAAGTGAAAAGCGGTCACTCATATGTGAAAGGTCAACCTCTAAGTGCAAAGATGTAAAGTATCCATTTTACACTGCAAACATTAAAAAGATGTTTTTAAAAATTACTTTACCAATTCTATTGAAATAATAATATTAAATATACTTATCATAGAACTAAGTTTTCGAAAAGCGATTTATTATCTGGTATATATATATATATATATATATATATATATATATATATATATATATATATATATATATATATATATATATATATATATATATATATATATATATATATATATATATATATATATATATATATATATATATATATATATATATATATATATATATATATATATATATATATATATATATATATATATATATATATATATATATTATATTATATTATATTATAAATCCATGGGAAGGGAGGATTAAAAATCTTTATATTCATAATTGCCTAGGAAAATAGATTTTTAGGTTTTCTGTCTTTATATAAAGAAGAAAAAAAATTAGATAAAATGTATGAACGATAAATAAATTTATCTATTAGCATACTAAAAAGAGAAACCCTCTAACTTCACTGTATAGAATATAGATGGTTAGGTAGAAAAAAATGGCAACACTGTCTGAGAAGTTGAATCTTTGGCAACTTTCTTTCGAACTCCGAAAAAGAGTAAACATCAAAAAATCTGGCAACCTTCATCAGTGTTTATCGAAACGTGTGTGAAGGTTGTCGCTTCGTTGTATTTTTAATTTTTCACAGAAATTGTCGGATTCCACTGAAATTTAGAGAATTTTATTGTAAAGCGGATGAATTCTGTTACAGAACTTATTTTAAGATAATATAAATATCAAATTAATGCGAGTGAAATAGATTTCTTTTATTTAATTATTAAAAATAACTCAAAATGTCTGTGTTTTCATTAGTTGGACCTGCTAGGCTCCTGAAGAAGTACAAACCTCGAGTAGACAACTTTCCTTTCAGATTATGTTATCGAGTAACAGTTGTAATATTTTTCGTAAGTAGTGTACTGGTTACAGCAAGGGAATTTGTAGGAAAACCAATTCAATGTGAAGCTAAAAATAAGGAAATCAAAGGAGAGTTAATTAATACCTACTGCTACATAATGTCAACATTTAGTATACCCACAGAATGGAACAAAACAATTGGCAATATAGCTTACCCAGGGACCGGTGCATATAATGAAGAGGACTCGGAATATGTGTTTCATACATATTATCTGTGGGTGCCATTTGTTCTAGTTTTCCAGGGTATTAGCTTTTATTTGCCATACTTTTTGTGGAAAAAATTTGATTGCGGGGTATACTTTGGGGTAATTGAAGGATTGCCAACTGAAGGAATCATCTCTCTAAAAAATGCAGAACCGAAGATTAAGGTTATAATAAAATACATGATGACTACTTTAAACCAGAATAACAAATATGCTGGAATGTGAGTATATATATATATATATATATATATATATATATATATATATATATATATATATATATATATATATATATATATATATATATATATATATATATATATATATATATATATATATATATATATATATAATATCCATGGGAAGGGAGGATTAAAAATCTTTATATTCATAATTGCCTAGGAAATATATATATATATATATATATATATATATATATATATATATATATATATATATATATATATATATATATATATATATATATATATATATATATTATATATATATATATATATATATATATATATATATAATTTTCTGTAGTCGCATCAATCTACAATAATAATAATTTTAATGAGATGTTTAAATTAACCATTTATTTAACATTAACTTCCTGTATTATTCTTTGAATTTTATTTCGTGGAATCATTATTTATAATTTTATTAACTGCTAGTGATGTTATAATTTCGAGGAATCGAACTCGGGCCCAAAAGATGGAAGTCCGTTGTGTTGACCACTACTCCACTGATGGTTCAAAAGGAAATAATCCATAACTTCTACTGACATATCTCGCCTAGTGAAAAGTCCCTTCAATATTTCCCCGACCACAACTTGGGCGATTCCTCGAAATTATAACATCACTAGCAGTTAATAAAATTTTAAATAATGATTCCACGGTTTATTTATTATAGTGGTTATCAAAATTATAACATTTGCCCTGCGATTTATATTCAGGATAGAACCTGGTTCATGTTGACGCTACGCCCAAGTTGTGGTCGGGGAAATATTGAAGGGACTTTTCACTAGGCGAGATACGGGTTCGATTCCTCGAAATTATATCACTAGCAGTTAATAAAATTATATATATATATATATATATATATATATATATATATATATATATATATATATATATATATATATAATATATATATATATATATATATATATATATATATATATATAAACCAGCGTTTTCGAGGTTAGGCCTATTTGCTGGCCGTTATTTGTCTTTGTAGTTCCTCTAAATCGGAAAAAAACTAAAAATTTACCAAAATTGATTCTTTCTTCTGTAAGAAAAATCAAATTGAATGTTTGAATCATGCATCAAATAAAATTTTAATTGAAAATAAACATCAAATTTTTATATTTTTTTATTAC
>SEYY01003473.1:30000-32500 GCA_009176605.1 Armadillidium nasatum
GAGACGAAGTAATAGAGAGAAGATCATTATTAAAAATTAGAAAAAGAGTTGGAGATACAACAGATCCTTGAGGAACACCACTATTTATAGATTTATAAAGAAAGGGGGCCGTCTACATAGCTGTATAGAACGACCGGAAAGGAAATTAGAGAAAAGGTTACAGAGAGAAGGATAGATTCCGAAGAGGGAAGTTTGAAAATCAAAGCTTTGTGCCAGACTCTATCGAAAGGATTCGATATGTCTAGCGCCACAGCGAAAGATTCACCGAAACCCCGAAGAGCGGAGGACCAAGAGTCAGAAAGTAGGGAAAGAAGATCACCAGTAGAACGTTCTTTACGAAAGCCATTCTGGCGATCAGAGATAAGATTAGAAGAATTATGGTGTTTCCAAATTTTCCTGTTAAGGAATTTTTTTCGGAGAAAATCCATATAATCATTAATTTAAGTGAATTTTGGCTATTCTACGCCTTTCATTATAATTAAATAAACCTCAATTAAATTTATATCTAATTTTTTTTGAAGTAAAATTTCAGTGCTTTTGACCTCTTTACAAATTTTAGAAAACCCCGGCCAGAACCCCGGCCCCGGCAAATTTGGGTGACCCCGGCCCCAAATTTGGGTGACCCGGCCCCGGCCCGGCCATAATTCCAGCCCGGTCGGTTCTATATATATATATATATATATATATATATATATATATATATATATATATATATATATATATATATATATATATATATATATATATATATATATATATATATATATATATATATATATATATATATAATAATATATAATTAATATAAAATTCTATAATAATAATATAATATATTATATATATATATATATATATATATATATATATATATATATATATATATATATATATATATATATATATATATATATATATATATATATATATATATATATATATATGTGTGTGATCGATCGGATGTCACATTTCTAATTTGCGGATGCGGATGTTGAATTTTTGAAAAGTGCGGAATGCGGATATTAATTTTGATGAGGAAGCGAATGCGTATGCCATAATATATATATATATATATATATATATATATATATATATATATATATATATATATATATATATATATATATATATATATATATATATATTATATATATATATATATATATATATACTATATCCTATCACTTTTGTGGGGTGGTGCCCGCCACAATTCCCTTACAAACATACCTATTCTTACCTTTCAATCCCTTTCACCAGCCTCCATCTCTCTCTGTCTCCACAAATCTTCTACCTTCTTCTAAACTCAAATTACTTCCATTAAAATCTCTCTCACTCCATCCATCCATCTCCACTTCGGCCTTCCCTTCCACCTACCCCTATCCACATCGGATCTAAGTACCTTGCCCACCATTCTGTCCTCATTCATTCTACACATATGTCCAAACCATTTTAGCACATCCTCCTCCTCTCTATCAATTACACCCTTTCTTCCATTTATACATCTCCCTTATTCTTTCATTTCTAATCCTATCAATCTTTCTCAATTTATATATCGCTCTCAAATCTTTCATCTCAAAGACATTGAAACTTTTTCTCGACCGAGCACTTATCATCCATGTTTCACACCCATACAATACAGAAGGTAAACACATACATTCAAACATTCTTATCTTTATTTCTTTCAAATTTTCCTTTCTTCTATACTTCTCTTAGGCCCTCTAACACTTTCATTCCCTTTACCACTCTATTCTTTATCTTTTTCCGTCCCACCCTTACCTTCCACCCAACATTGCTAGATATTTGAATTCATCCACCTCCTCAAGTTTCCATCATCACACTTCTACACCAACCAATTCCTCCCTCCACATTCCTCATCCCCACCTCCAATCCTCATAACTTTATTCTTCGCTGGATTGACTTTCAATCTCGTGTTTGCACATTTCCCTTCAAACTCTCACAAGTATTCTCAATTTTTCTCCACATTCTGCCACCAACACCGCATCATCTGCAAAAAGTAAAACATTCACTTCACATTCACCTTCCATATTTCTCAACGTAATACTCTTCCCTTCTCTCTCCATTTTTCTAAGTAAACCATTCATCAATAGATTAAATAACATGGAGACATTACACACCCCTGTCTCAATCCCACTCCTATGCTAAACCAATCCGATAGTTCCTCTTCACCCTCACTCTTGATCTACAAATTCGCATATATATATATATATATATATATATATATATATATATATATATATATATATATATATATATATATATATATATATATATATATATATATATATATATATATATATATATATATATATATATAATATATATATATATATATATATATATATATATATATATATATATATATATATATATATAATATATATATATATATATATATATATATATATATATATATATGTGTGTGTGTGTGTAAAGTTGAGGTTAGCTTCTTCCCTGAAGAACCTTAATCCAATTAGGAAGATTA
>SEYY01003473.1:37500-40000 GCA_009176605.1 Armadillidium nasatum
ATTATTTTTATTATTATTATTACTATTTTTTTATTATTATTATTTATGATGAATAAAGAAAGTTGCGTTTTGCAATATGTATACAATGACGTTTCTTATTTCAACTTGGCATATATATTATATATATATATATATATATATATATATATATATATAATATATATATATATATATATATATATATATATATATATATATATATATATATATATATATATATATATATATATATATATATATATATATATATATATATATATATATATATATATGCTATATATATATGCAGTTTTTCTTCTGTGAAGCTCTGAATTTAGTAGTTTGTTTAGGGAATATGTACTTTACGGATTACTTCCTTGGATATACGTTCATGAATTACGGTACAGAGGTTATGAACTACGCCGAGATGGATCCGGAGAACAGGGTCGATCCTATGACAAGGATTTTCCCTAAAATGGCCAAATGCACATTCAGGTAAATATTTTTTAAGAGATACATTTTGATGTATCGTATTAAAGGATTTATCTACAATTCCTGTAACAATTGCTTTTAATCTCTCTCTCTCTCTCTCTCTCTCTCTCTCTCTCTCTCTCTCTCTCTCTCTCTCTCTCTCTCTCTCTCTCTCTCTCTCTCTCTCTCTCTCTCTCTCTCTCTCTCTCTCTCTCTCTCTCTCTCTCTCTCTCTCTCTCTCTCTCTCTCTCTCTCTCTCTCTCTCTCTCTCTCTCTCTCTCTCTCTCTCTCTCTCTCTCTCTCCTCTCTCTCTCTCTCTCTCTCTCTCTCTCTCTCTCTCTCTCTCTCTCTCTCTCTCTCTCTCTCTCTCTCTCTCTCTCTCTCTCTCTCTCTCTCTCTCTCTCTCTCTCTCTCTCTCTCTCTCTCTCTCTCTCTCTCTCTCTCTCTCTCTCTCTCTCTCTCTCTCTCTCTCTCTGAGTGCGTTTATTTTTTTTTTTTTTTTGCTTTATTTTTGCCTTTGTTCCAACTGCTTTATTATTACTACTTACCGTGACTATGTTTTTGGAGCAGTTATTATTTATTTATTTATTAATTTATTAGAAAATATGGTGCTTCTGGTACTCTTGAGGTTCACGACGCATTTTGCCTCCTCGCCGTCAACATTATCAATGAAAAGATCTATATTGTCCTATGGTTCTGGTTGTGGTTTGTTTTGGCAGTTACTTCAGTTTGGTTGGCCTTCCGTATGTGTACCATTTTCTTCGCGAGGCTGCGCAAGTACTTACTTGAGGTAAGAAAATTATTATTATTATTTATTAATATTATTATTAGTATTGGAAGATCATAATAGTCAGTTGACACTTGACACAGTCTCACAATAAATGTAGATAACTGTCAAAAAAAAGTAATTGAATTTTATAAACTAGTGAATTAAATCTATCGATTGGGGGTACACAAAAAAATATATGGCTTAATTAAAAAGGAATGTAAAAGAAAAAAAGTTGATAGAATATAGATTATAGAATATCAAATTACGAAATTAAATTATTGTACTTTATATATATATATATATATATATATATATATATATATATATATATATATATATATATATATATATATATATATATATATATATATATATATATATATATATATATATATATATATATTACGGATGGAGCGATACCAAAAATTTTCATAATATCAATACCTTTAAAAAAGACCGATCCAGATACTTACATCTTCATCCCATATATATATATATATATATATATATATATATATATATATATATATATATATATATATATATATATATATATATATATATATATATATATATATATATTATATATATATATATATATATATATATATATATAATATATATATATATATATATATATATATATATATATATATATATATATATATATGGATTTGTGTGTGTACGAAGGTACTCGTAAATAAAAAACATTATGAAGGGGTACGGAAGTCAAAAAAGGTTGGGAACCGCTGGACTATACTATTATGAATTATAGATTAGTACCTTAATTGAAATTTATAGATTAGTAATGTGTCGTATCCTATCCGGATGACAGTTTTCACATTCGCGGATATTTTACTAACTCTAGTGCAACTTTTGTTTGATAAGTTCTTCGGTTGTGAATGCTTTTCTTTTATGTAAATACGGTTTGCGATACATAATACACTAATATGGATTATGTGCATATTTAAGTCATTTTGAAATATCAGATTGTGCACCTTAACATACCATAATAAAATCACCTTGAGTCATGTGTTTTTTTTACGGGTATTGTCATTTTCGAAGTGACCAGGGGTCTCTAGGTAGTATCTACTTCAGATCAACATGAAGGATTGAACCAACACGCTCAAGCATGTGAGAGTAATTCTTCTGCTATGCCACAACTACTTATTAATACGTTTACTGGATATGATTTTAGGACAAAGTGGTGTTCATGAACTTTAAAGAGATATTCCTTGGGGAAAACGAAATTCTGAAGAAGAAAGTATCATTGGAAGGTAT
>SEYY01003473.1:42500-45000 GCA_009176605.1 Armadillidium nasatum
TATATATATATATATATATATATATATATATATATATATATATATATATATATATATATATATATATATATATAATATATATATATATATATATATATATATATATATATATATATATATATATATATATATATATATATATATATATATATATATATATATATATATATATATATATATATATAATATATATATATATATATATATATATATATTATATATATATATATATATATATATATATATATATATATATATATATATATATATATATATATATATATATATATATATATATATATATATATATATATATATATATATATATATATATATATATACTATATATATATATAATATATATATTATACATATATATATTGCACACACAAACACATACACGATTAAAAACTCACTGTTATCAGGCTTGATGGTTGAAGAAACAAGTGGGTGGGGCTAACTGAATTTCGTCGCTGAAAGCTGGAGGGTAAAAGGACGAATGGGGGAAAATGCCGAGGGGTTGGGGGTGAAAGCAGTATGGCGTTTGGGGCTATTTTTAAACAGTCGCGTCTTACCTTTGAAGGGGTAGTGTTGCTTGATTATTTTTACGTGTAATATTTTGAGATTTCTGTGTTTAAAAGTGATATTTGTTTTGTGTAACTATGAATAGAGTGGATTTTTTGTTGGAAAATCCTTTTCACGATTTAGATTTACCAGTGCAATTGTTGATTAAGAAATTAGGACCGCATCAACCAAACGTTAAAATCAATCAATCACATAAAACGCAGACTAGGAATTTTAATATTGATTGGTATAGGAGAAAACCTTGGCTGACGGCAAGTGAGAGTCGAACGAGTTTATATTGTTTTTATTGCTTGCTTTTTGGGGGTGAATACCCTTGGACTCGAGACGGGGTTAGGGATTTGAAACATTTGTCGGAAAGGGTGAAGACTCATGAAACCTCTCCAAATCATATCGGCAATTGCTTGAAAATCGCATTATTCGGGAAAGAAACTTTTTTAAGAGAAGTCGATGATGGACAAAAACTTTCCATTCGACAACATAATGAAATGGTAGATAAAAATAAATATATTTTGAATAAAGTTATAGATTGCTTAAAATTTTGCGGTAGTCACAATATTTCATTGAATTTTCACGAAGGGTTCGTCAAAGAGAAGAAAAATCAAACGTTCTTTAACATTTTCAACGAATTTTCTAATTTAAATATTCCTGTACACGAACGCTCACAAAGTGAAGCTGTTTTGACGTATACTTCAAACAGTGTCTTAAAGGAACTTCTTATATGTATATATTACGTTTACAAAGATATATTAAAGGAGAAAATAAATGAAGCAATGTTTGTGTCGGTTCAAATTGATGAAACTTTTGACAGGTCATCCTCTCCCCAACTTTTTATTATTTTACGATTTGTAATGGGTACAGAGTTGGTAGAAAAATTTCATGGTTTTGTTGATTTGCATGCCAGATCATCACCTAACGATAAAGCCGCGAGCGTTCTTCGAGAAATTGAAGGATATGAATTGAGGGATAAATTAGTAGCTTATTCTCACGATACTAACACATATAAACAGATTAGCGATACCTTTCCGTGCTCATGTTTTGTGCATTGTTACGCCCACGAACTTACAAGTATTGTGCAAAATATTTGCTGTGCCATTTCTCCAGTTAAAATATTCTTCGCGAACCTACATTTATTTTACTCGTTTTTTGCCCAGTCTCCGAAAAGAGTACAAATGATTAATGATACATGCGAAGAATTAGGCTTTCCCCTTGCCATTGTTAGTATTGAGAATTTTGAGAGAAAACTAGCGACAACAGTCGAAGAAAATGTACCAGCTTTACTTCGGTGTTTCGAAAAAATTAATAATGAACCAGGTTGGGATATAGAATCCATTGGGATTGCGAACGCTCTTTCAGAGTTTCTTAAAGATAAACAGTTCACTTATTTTTTGGAATTTTTTAGCGAAATCACGCATGTTGTCGATTATCTGTTCAGTAGTCTTCAGAACTGTATAACAAATCAGTCTGCTGTGAATCCTCTTCTTCACTTTTTTTATACATCAATGAAAGATATTCGTAAAAAGATGCAAGAGATACCAGATGAATCTGTTCAGCAACCCGTAGAGTCAGAGTCGAAGAGAGCCAAAATTCAAACGAACAAAACTTGTGCCTTGGAATGTTGTGATCTAATCGTAGATAGTGTTAAATCACGATTTGAAGCTAAGGATAATCTAGCGTGTTTCGAATTAGTTGATCCTGCAGAATTTAAAAACTTTAAAAATGGGTTTCCCAAAGATATTAGTTACTCCATTAAATTCTATCCATCTCTAGATGAAGAAAAACTCAAAAATGAAGTTCGCGTATTGTACGACAACGAGAATATTACTAGTATAAAAACTTGCAATGAATTGTATACTTTTCTA
The DNA here is from genome assembly GCA_009176605.1 of Armadillidium nasatum. NCBI lineage: Eukaryota > Metazoa > Arthropoda > Malacostraca > Isopoda > Armadillidiidae > Armadillidium > Armadillidium nasatum. The sequence continues at coordinate 44,945 of SEYY01003473.1, forward strand.
TGTGAAAATGGGTTGCAGACACCTTTTTCAGAAAGCTCTCGATTGCTGAATATAAG
>SEYY01003473.1:47500-50000 GCA_009176605.1 Armadillidium nasatum
GATTGTTCGTGGCAAATTTTTTTTTTAAAACTCACGACTACTACTATGATATCTGTAAACTCATGTCTGGGGGCGAGAGCGAATGGGACACCCTGTATTATACTGAATATTAAAATTACACTAATTAACACATTTGATTAAAGAAAAGCCAATTTCATTCTTCCTTATTATTAAATTGTTAAATTAATGAAAATAATGGAAAATTTTAAAATATACTTTTCCAATTTCATCTCCGTCAAAAAATTCTTAATCGCCCAATCACTAATTATAATATATATATATATATATATATATATATATATTATATATATATATATATATATATATATATATATATATATATATATATTATATATATGTGTGTGTGGTGGTATGCACAGTTTACACACATACAAGATCAGGGACTATTCAATCATAAACATACTTTCGCAGCTTCACACACGAGTGCCATCGTGTGTACATTGTACAGGAGTTAAAACGAATCAAACAAACTAGAGATTAAAACCAGATTCATATCAAAATTCTTTTTGTGTTTGTCTGTCTGTGTGTGTGCGTGCTCTCATTGTGTGTGTTGTTGAATTTTTTCATAGAAATATGCTTTTTATGCTGGTAATAGGATACTTTATCGTCTTTGAATACACTTGTTGTAAAGTATTGAACAAAATAACTCGTTAGGGGATATATATATATATATATATATATATATATATATATATATATATATATATATATATATATATATATATATATATATATATATATATATATATATATATATATATATGGAGAATGTATATTTTTTATTATAACACCTTTCTCTAAAATTTAAAAAGCTTTGTTTTATAAATTTTATTGGTTGTGGTAAACTGAATCGCAAATATTAATCTGATACCCCCCCCCCTCCTCCAGAATGTAGGTTAAGAAATGAATAAGTAATTGAAAATAAAGTTAAAGTAAATAAAAAGTTGTAAACAAATAAAAAAAAAAAATCTAAATAGCATTAAATATGATCTGTGATATTAACAATTGTCAACTTGTGTTGTTGAAAAAAAATAAAATAAAAATATTCAGTCAGGGTCGTTTCTATTAAGAAGCTTAAGTTGCTGCTGCTGTTGTTGTTATTGCTGATTCTGTTGTTGATGGTTTTCTATTATTTATAAAGACCTGAATACGGGAACAGTATTTTAATATTTTTATAATATATATAATATATATATATATATATATATATATATATATATATATATATATATATATATATATATATATATATATATATATATATATAATATATATATTTCCGTAATGGAAATTCCTTTGTCAAACACACTACCCAAATTTTCGAAGAAAATTGAAAAGACGCCCAATGGTTGAACATATTTGTAGTTTAGTTCCAAGAATTTTCAGTCTAGTTTCAACGAACAATTTAACCATTATTATTTGAACTCTTTCATGGTAGACCGTTCTTATATATATATATATATATATATATATATATATATATATATATATATATATATATATATATATATATATATATATATATATATATATATATATATATATATAATATATATATAATAGTTCGGAATCTTGAAGTATTGTACAAATCTTTTAGTATTAGCTAGTGTATTAAATACTTTTTTCAAAAAGAAATTTCTTACTAGTGAGGAAAATAAATTAATAAATCTTAATTTATATACTTTTGTTATGGGGTGGGGGAGGGGTGTTGAATCTAAAATCCGGACGTTAATTACATAACGTAAATTTATTTATTTATTTATTTAATTTTTTTTATTTTTTATTTTTTTATTATTATTAAATGTACCTGATCAGTCGTGTGGAATTAACCATAAGAGAAACTAAGGTTTCAAACAACGGACTCATCTGAAAATGTTTAAATACTAAATCAAATCAAATTTAATTCCAGGGATGTAGTCAAGAAAAATGTACGTATTCTTTTAAATTGTGCATTATAGAAAAATTGAGTGCTAGCATCGAATTAGGTACCCCGAAATAGGGGGGGAGAAAACATATATGCTCTAGTGGGGATTTTGTGACCGAACATTGAACATTGCCAAAATTCACCGTAGTAATCGAGACAATAGTTGGTATAATCATAGTAAAAGTATTATTTAGTAATTCAGATCAATATTATTAATTTAGGACAATCAGGAATCCATAATTTTTGCCACCAAAAAATAAAAATAAAAATAAAATACATTTAAAATGGCTCATAGATAACAAAGACCTATTTTGATAATCACAAATATTTTCCTATTTCTCTCTATTTAATTTTTGATAATTTTTACAGGAAAGAACGATAGTAATTGTTCAAAAAATTGATTAATTAACGACGTGGTATCTTATATGTTTAAAGTAGGCAACTTTCTAGGACGAACTTCATTAGAAAATAGTCGATGAAGTTTGAATTTTTTAAACTCTAATGCAAAAGGGGCTTATCCCCTGTTTGTCTATGTCTATGAATCCCCCTACCCAT
>SEYY01003473.1:55000-60000 GCA_009176605.1 Armadillidium nasatum
TGCCGAAACTCCTGAAAGGCATAAAATGCAGTTCTGTGACTGCTCACTGAAGAATTAATCCTAATCTAGAAAGATGAAGCCTAAAATTAAATGCAAAAAGGTCGTAACAGTAAAACATTGGTGGATCTCAGTAGTTAAGTTTCACTTGCAGCTTGATTCTAATTTGACATTTATTATTATTAAAGGTGGTAGTTTTTTTTAATGACATAAATTAATATAATATTCAATAATAGTTAAAATAGGCAAGTCTTTCTACTCGCATTTATATATATATATATATATATATATATATATATATATATATATATATATATATATATATATATATATATATATATATATATATATATATATATATATATATATATATATATATATATATATATATATATATATATATATATATATATATATATATATATATATATATATATATATATATATATATATATATATATATATGCAGGCTTTTTTTTTGTTTCTGGATGTTGCTTATAGGACTTTCCTTTTTTACAGTTCGATTATTCCGTAAATGTTAGTTTACATTTGCCACCTACAATATATATATATATATAATATATATATATATATATATATATATATTATATATTATATATATATATATATATATATATATATATATATATATATATATATATATATATATATATATATATATATATATATATATATATATATATATATATATAACTTTTTACTGTATGTGTAATTCGGGTGTGCCAATTATTGTTACATACTTTTATTTCTACTTTTTATAGGCATATATTTTTGTAACGTTTTTATTTGAACTTTTAATTAATACTGTGGTTTAAGACGTATTTATGAACTAGACATTTTGTTCAAAGTTTTTAGACATTTAAAATGAAGGGCTAGACTGTCAGAACTACTTAGGATAAGACAATAATAATATTTTTTTTGTTTTGAGAAATTGTATTTAACTTATTAAAGGATAACATCAGTTGAAGAAGAATTGTAAATTGACACAAGTGTTTTGTTGATTGTTATAAGTGCTATTATTTATCACGCTGTTACCATTATTTTCTTTTTTCATGTTAGTGCATGTAAATATGTTTTTAAGAATTTGTAAGACCTTTGTGCAATACATTGCATATTTAATTTTTATTATTATTATTTAAAGTTGTACGAGCAAAGATCTTGTTAGATTTTATTTTTTACGTCTGTCACAAATTAGTTATAAGATTGTAAGTTTGAATAATGGGACCAAGAAGTAAATACATATTATTAGTAAGTTATTTAGTTTAGTTTTATTTTAAACATATCAGACCTAATCCATCTTTAAAAAAAATTTATTACTCATGACTAAACAGTTTGACATGTTTCGGCAGCTTATCGGTTTTGCAATATAGTTCTCGACTATTTTCATAGGACCATTTTTTTTGTACAAGATCGGTAGGAGCTTGCGAGTACAACTTAATATTTTAAAATATTAAGTTACTATAAAGAGAAGGCTCGAGACGAAACACTGGTATTAATATAAGGACAATATAACTATAATGTGATTGTAATAATAGTTACGCTTTTCATGTTAAGAGGCGCTATTCAGGATTTGTAAATAGAATGCCGTTCTTTTGTATCGAGCTTCATGATCTTCTGACAAGCTTTTATATTATTAAACTAGTTGTTTAAGGATGTTAAGCTTTTTTAATAAAGGTAAACTGTAATAGAAGTATTTTTTATTATTAGGACGTAATGTTTAGGTTTTGGTATGTTATATTTTAAGTAACTTATATTTTCAAACTATAGGTTTCAGTTTGCATTCCTGTTGGTGGGGATTTTATAAATTTGTAATTGAAGCATTAAAGTAAAATAAGGTTGTTTTTATTTCTTAACCTTTTTTTTTTTTTTTTTTTAAAGCTTTAGTAAGCCCAAATATTTCCTTCAATATTAATCTTGATTCTTTGAAACTATTCGATATAAATTTTTAAATGCTGAAAGGCATTTGTGCAACCTATGCCTTTTGCTTTTCCTTGCCTTCCAGTAGGGATCTTAATATGAAATTGCCCATTAAAAAAAATACAAAAAGGGTTAAGAAAAAACCAAGATTATTACATTTTTATTACAGTAAGTGAGCATCTAATGGCAAGATGAAAAAAAAATATGCTGAGAATTATTTTTTTCAAAAAGGAAGACTTCAGTTTTAAAGATGTTAGAATAAATTATTCTACAATTTTTTCAAAGATGTCACTGACAGGAAAGTTTTAAAATAAACGAGCGAAAAACAGATTTTTAAAATGGCATTTACTATCAAAACTTTTTCAAATCCAAAAGCATGCAAGCTTTAAAAAATAATTTATTCGTAACTACTTAACCTAATTCTATCTGGTATTGTTTGATCAAACACTTCCTTAAAATAATAATAATTATATATTATGCAAAATAAATTTAAATTATTACATATACATTTCTATCCGTTCATCGAAAGAATTTTAAAATGGCCATAGAGACTGAATCTACAGGTCATTTATAAATAGACAGCTGATTTGAAGTCTGTATGTAAAATGGATATATATATATATATATATATATATATATATATATATATATATATATATATATATATATATATATATATATATATATATATATATATAGTACTGAATAGCGAATATGACAGTAACCTACATGGAAGGTGTTTGATAATGTAAACTTCAAAGATGGAAGGCATTATTGAAAAATGAAGCACCAATAAAAGAATGGGAAATGCAATTTACATTTACTCAAATATAAAGGGTAAGGGATTGAGTAGCACGAAGTTCATAAAACCGAAAGCAGCAAACGGAAAGGGGAATCGAAACTTTAACGTAAAAAGAACTTTGAAAACAATGAGGTAGCAGCAAATTGTAGGTCCAGTCTAGATACCCCTTTCCGACATTTATTTATTAGGACTGAAAATTGTTTCAACTTAAATCTCCATCCACCTGAAATTAGTAAAAAAAACTTCAACTAATCTGAAACTTTTAGTACAAGTTGATTTGAAAGCCATACTATAATTCATCTATAGATATACACCATTTTCAGTATATCTACATATAATATGAGATAATAGCCCATCTGATAAATTTAATGACAGATAAGCACACCAAATTTGTAAGTGGTATGATACTAATTTGAGTACTGGAGGTAATCGTTCTGTAATAGAATGGAGCAAAAATGCGTTCTTCACTTTATTAAATAACCTCTTTTAGTCTTACATAAAATCTTTACAAAAAAGCTGAATTTATCGTTAGTAATACTGCAACAAGTCTTATGTTTCGAAAATGCACTTTGTGTTTTGATGAATAATTATGGGAAAAAGAAATTTGTATTTTCGTGACATACAATTTTAGGGCATAATTTTCCTCTGTTGCATTAACAGTGACGAAATGTAAAATTTGATAATTAGGCATAAACGAAAATTTCTTGAACTTCACCCATGGCTTCAAAATATAAAGAGGATAAGTGTGTTGGTTTATGATGCTAAGGACTACAAAAATTGCTAAGGCGCTATTCAGGATCTATAAATAGAATGCTTATCTCGCCTGTAAGTAAATCTTGATTTAGTATTTTTTTCCCTACTTTTTAGTGCTGTATTTATTTCTGGGCTGAAAAGCGTTGGTATTCAAGCCAGTTCTTCGGCATATAATACGTCACCTGTGAAGTCAATCACTATGAGTCTGTCCTTTAGATTTTCATCACTAAATACATTACTTACTTTTTATTACTTCTATTCCTTCAATCAAAGTATCTGGTAAAATAAATCGAGGATTCAGATTGTTTGGCATACATAATAAAGTGGGCGGTTTTCAATTATTTATACCTTTATTAGCCATTTTCATTTTTCCATTTTTGATTCAGTTCCCAAAAATCTGGTGGTTATATATAAATATTTTATTTTAAGTTCACATGTCACTGACAGTGCAATATTCGAGGAGAGGAAAATTCTTTGTAATATATACCTACGATCTTCAAACGGGATCAAACCACAGGCTGTGATCAAACCAGCGCCCTCATGCACGTGAGTCATTCTACTTCTTGTGCCACGGTATGTGTGTATCTCAGCACAATATCCGCATGAAATAGAGTGGTGTTATATGTAGAAATATTATCCATACTTTTGCTGCAATTTATGAGATAACGACAAATATGGGATACTCCCAGCCCTTGATACTCAAGCGAAGAGATCTATCTTCATGTGATCTCCTAGCCCTTGATACTCGAGTGAAGAGATCTATCTTCATGTGATTTGATGTCTCGTTATAACCAAACTACAATGGCCAGAATTATATGAAGCATTTTTCATTTATTTTACAATCAAAGTTTAATTTCTTACAATAATTACCTAAGAACTAAGCCGGAAAATTCTGTCGCTATTTATAATTCAAAAAATCTCTGAAGTTTTTTTTATATATATATATAATATATATAAATATATATAAAAAATAAAATAAATAAATAAACGAAAAGAATCGATATTTAATAAAATTTTGCAGCTCCACCACAAAAGTTTATTAAAATGTAAAATAATATTTTACATTACTAAAATTACAAATGCCGACATATGAGTTTTGTAAATTTTCTTACTTCAATAATTTGTTCAGGTTTTCTTTCAAAAATTGTCATTTTCTAAACCCTAAAATTATTTAATTTTGATTGGAAGATCTTGAGGCATTCAGTCTTCTCTGTTATTTATTCTCCAGTTTCTTCCTTTCTATTTTTAATTTTTTAATGTTTTTTTTTTTTTTTTAATTTTTTATTTTTTATTTTATTATTATTATTATATATATATATATATATATATTATATATATATATATATATATATATATATATATATATATATATATATATAATATATATATATATATATATATAATATATATATATATATATATATATATATATATAATATTAAACTTTATTATGCTTTCAAAAACGATGGTTCCTATAATCATATGTACTACATTAAGTACAATCACTCCC
>SEYY01003473.1:65000-95497 GCA_009176605.1 Armadillidium nasatum
TTTTTCAGTTTTTTGATTATTTTCCTGTTTTGAGGGTGGGTAGGTAAGCTACTTTGTTTAGCGAAGTGTGTGGCTAGTAGGTTGATGTGTTGTTTGGGAGTTAAAGGGGTTTGTGTAGTGGGATTGGTTGGAGTTTCGTGAGTGTGAAGAGGGTTGTTTTTTGCGTTGTGAATTGTGTGGATTGTTTTCCAGACTCTTTTGCTGTTTGTGTTGTCCAAGTTTTTGATGAGGAAGTTTTGGTAGTTGTTAGTTGTGTGAGTTTTTATTAGGGTTGATATTTGATTGTTTAGGGTTTCTAATTGTGTTTTGGTGAGTTGTGTGGGGTTGTTTTGGCGTTTTAGTGCGTTCCTTTGTTTTATGAGAGAAGTGATTTCGGGGGAGAGGTTTGGTACGTATTTTTTAATGTGGCCTTTAGGGATGAAGATGTTGGCCGCTTTCTGGATTGTGTGGGTGAGATGGTTAATTGCTGATTTGAGGGAGGATATGTTTGTAATTTCGTTTGTTGTGAGGTTTTCGTCTATGTAGTTGGAGAAACCGGTCCAGTCTGCTTTTTTGTAGTTGGTAAATGTAGTTTTAGATTTGTGAGTGGGTTTGTTTTTGATGTTGTATTTTATAATTATAGGTAGGTGGTCGGAGTTTAGATCGGTTTCTGTGGTCCATTGTAGAAAGGGGTGAATGTTTGAGGAGCAAAAAGTGATGTCTGGTGATGTGGGGGATTGGTTGATTTGCGGTGGGATTCTGGTGTGGAGGTTTTTGTTGTTAAGGATGTTGAGATGTTCCAGGTGTTCGATGATGTGGGTTCCTCTTTGGTCGGAGGCTTGGTTTTTGTACCAGGACGGGTGGTGGGCATTGAAGTCTCCGCATAATAGGAGATTAGGAAGGTTTGTTATTGTAGAGAGGTTAGGTGAGTAGTTTGATGGACAGTGTCTGGATGTATGGTGTGGTATGTATAGGTTTACTATGTTGTGCGTAGTTTTGTTTATTTCTATTGAGAAGGTTTGAATTTTAGATGTGTTGTCAGTTTGCGTGTTAGCATGTTGAGAGGATGTGTTGGAGTAATTTATAGAGTTGTGGATGAGGGTTAATAGTTTGTGATGGTTGGGTGTATGCTGGGAGTAGATGGAGTCATATTTGTAGAAAGTTGGGGGAAGTTGGTTTGTTGGAATGTGGGCTTCTTGTATTAGCGCAATGTGGATGTTGTGTTTGTGTAGGAATGTTTCTAGTTCTTTGTGTTTGTTATGGAGGCCGTTTATATTGATTTATAGGATATTTAATGTGGAGATGTGGGAGTTATGATTGATAGGGTTTGAAGTGGTTGGGGGGGTACAAATTTGACATTTCCAATTGTGGTTTGTAGGTGGTAGTCTTTGAAATGGGGAACATAGTCTGTGGATCCATTTGTGGCAGTTGGTGCATTTTATGGAGTCCCTCCTGACTATTTTGTTGCAGATAGGGCATTGCCAGGTTACAGGCCCCGGATTTTTCTCTATGTCGCCGGCTTTTAGTAGGAGGAGGAGGAGATACGCCAGCTTAATCTCCTCCTGAAATGAAAAAATGGAAAAAGAATAGTGGGAGAGTGGTTGAGAAATAGATTTGAAAGATCTCGGATTTCTCCGGACTGCGGCGAGGTAACTTCCTTCGCTTTTGACCCCAAGCTTGCTCGGGGTGGGGGGGGTAGAGAGGCATTGTATCCCTCTTCTGAGGAGTTTCTGTAACAGGACTCTTGAGAAGAAGAACATCGATTTCGCCACGGGAAGGCTCCTCTCCTGGAAATCTATATATATATATATATATATATATATATATATATATATATATATATATATATATATATATATATATATATATATATATATATATAAAAATATATATATAAATATTATATTTATCTTTGGCAAAGTATGATATTTTTAGGTAACCTTTATACTTGGCTGAAAATTATTCACTAATATATATATATATATATATATATATATATATATATATATATATATATATATATATATATATATATATATATATATATATATATATATATATATAATATATATATATATATATATATATATATATATATATATATATATATATATATATATATATATATATATATATATATATATATATATATATATATATATATATATATATATATATATATATATATATAGCAACAATGAAAGACACGCCATTGTTACGAATTTGAACTTCACGTATACATAATAGTAATTGAGAAATATCGAAATTTGTGAATGGAAAAATCGTTTATTTCAATGAAAATATGGTAGAAGCTTTTCATTCAGTGTTGTTATAAGAACGAAGAAGGTATATTTTGTAATTACTCTGCGCTCTACAAAAAGATAATTTTCTAGTAAAACAGTTAATGAAAATAAGTATTTAAAGGAATGATTAGACTGACCCAAGGTCATTTCTCTGACCGTAATCTATAAAGGGGTCAAAAGGGGTCGACAAAGTAAATTAACAGGAGAAGTTGAATACCTCCTGGGAAGGGTAATAGGAGAAGTTGAATACCTCCTGAAAGATTGAGTAAATAGGAGAAGTAGGATTTCTCCTGGAAGAGATTAACTGAACAAATAGGAGAAGTTGAATACCTCCTGAAAGATTGAGTAAACAGAAGTAAGATTCCTCCTGGAAGAGATATTAAATAAATAAATAAATAGAAGTAGAATTCCTCCTTGAAAGAGTGAATAAATAAACAGAAGTTGAATACCTCCTGAGAGAGAAAAGTAGATAAACAGAAGTAGAATTCCTCCTGAGAGAGAGAGAGTAATTGAACTACAGATGTAGGATACCTCCCTAAAGAAGAAAGTAATATTACGGAACTATTAATTTCCTATACTGAAATTATTTTAGTAAGTAATTTAATAAGGATATTATTTTAAATTAACGATTATTTCTTTTACCCCTAAACACTAATCAAGATTAATTAAGAATTCCGAGCTGTCATAATAGACGTCATTCTACTCGGACTGCGTCTTGTGATTATATATATATATATATATATATATATATATATATATATATATATATATATATATATATATATATATATATATATATATATATATATATATATATATATATATATATATATATATATATATATATATATATTATATATATTATATATATTATATTTATTATATATATATATATATATATATATAATATATATATATATATATATATATATATATATATATATATATATATATATATATATATATATATATATATATATATATATATATATATATATATATATATGGAGCCCTTTTTAACAACGATTTTTGGTTTATGTGATTATGCGCAATTATTATTATATCAATATTATTCTAAAGCATTTGCTTTAATGATATATTTCAATTAAAAAGTAATATATAACGTAACTAAAGTAACAAGGCCTAACACATCTTAAAATAATAAAGTAAAAAAAAAAAAAAGTTAGATACTAAAAAAAACTTAGCATAGCAGTAGCAAGCAAATACGTGACAGGGGTAAGAATTAAAATTTCTTTTAAGTAATTTTTTAGCTACTTTTAAGTCATGGATGAAAGTTCTAAACAATATATGCAAAGAGCAACAACCAAATTCGAACACTAGCCATAAAATATGTATTATACTTATACATGTTAATCTAACTTAAAACCTTCCACCCCAAAGGTATTGTTTGCCATATATAACGTACTCCCAAGATTAAAGCTAATAACTTTGGGTGAGATGCCAACAAGAGTTTCATTATTAAGAGAGAGAACCTTTCTGGTAAAGCACTTGCCTAGCAAGTGTGAGAATTGGGGCTCGATGATACATGTTACTTTTACTTACAAGCAGTTACATAAATACACTATTTCTCAGGCTCTATTTTTTTTTTTTAAATTAGTATACATTTTTGCCCTAATTTGTAAAAAAGTTCCTGAATTAAATAAATATTAAACCCATTAATCGTCAACGTTTTCCCGAAATTCCTACTGTTTAAAGAACAAAATTCTTTGCTAAAATTGAAGAAATTTTATTTCTTTACACTGAAGTAAAAAAAAATGTAGATCTAAATTTTGTTTCATTTTTTAAAAAAGTGTTTCTTCCTCCTGCTCTCCTCTTACACGGATGCCCGACCAAGCGACACTTTGGTGTAGTCTGAAAGCATATTATTAATTCTCTTACAGATTTAAATAGTGAAATCCTTCAGAATTTTTGGGGTAAAGGAGTAATGAAGGTTAAGCATAGTCATGTCAAATAAATGAAAAAATATATATTTATTTATATAATTTTTTCCTTTGTCACTAACCCTCGATTTTGTATCCTCAATAATGAGGTCTGGTTAATGATAATTGGCTCTTTGGTTCTGTAATTTCCCGCGTCTGTGTCCAGCATTTCATTTTTGTGAACTGCTAACATCGAACATATCTTTAAACTCTTGAAAGTACTTTAAAACCAAATTTGGATCTAAAGAAAATCACTGATTTTGGGTTTTCATAGCATATAACTTCGGCACGTACTTTCTTGAACTTCTCACAGTACATGCCAACATTTTGTATTGGTATAAATATAGCGCAAGGCTTCGGATTGTGTAGCCAGTTGCCTGTATAAAGGGTGTGTCCTTTACGCAAGTGTATTCCATTAGATTGTGTAGTCAGTTGTCGGCATAAAGAATGTGTACTTCCCATAGGTACTGTTTCATTAGCTTTTAAGATTGCTCTCAATCGCCATAATCAGTCTTTTTCTCAATCTTTTGTAATAACTCTACATTCAATGTTATTCCTCATCCCTTGTGATTTTTTTTTTGTGCTGTTACCTTAAATCAAGAGGGTATACTTTTAGACCTCAAACTCTTGACTACCTTACGGTTGCTATTCAGCTGTTCCAAAAGACATTGGCCGGTCAGTAATATCAACCTTCATAAATCGCCTCCAAGCGTGTATTGAAAATGACGGCCACAATTTGGAGGATATCATTTTTTAAAACATGATGGATAAAAACTGCTTTGAATGATGTTGCATATGCGAAAATAATATTTTGAATATTAACCATTGCTTTAGCATTTAACTTGAGAATGTGGGAGAGTATTTTGGTTCACCATATATATATATATATATATATATATATATATATATATATATATATATATATATATATATATATATATATATATATATATATATATATATATATATATATATATATATATATATATATATATATATATATATATATATATATATATATATATATATATATATATATATATATATATATATATATATATATATATATATATATATATATATATATATATATATATATATATATATATATATATATATATATATATATATATATATATATATATATATATATATATATATATATATATATATATATATATATATATATATATATATATATATATATATATATATATATATATATATATATATATATATATATATATAAATAAAAAAAAAAAAGTAAAAAAAAAAAAAAAAAAAAAAAAGATTTAAAAATAAAAAAAAAAATTTTTAAATTAAATAAAGTTCAAATATGAATACCCAAAAAATGTTAAAATAAAATCAAAACTAATTTCCTCAATTTTAGCAACTGTTGAAACAAGTTAACGTCGAAAAAACGTTGGCGATAAACGTAGGCTTAATAATATAAAAATATATATACATTCAATAAGTTAATGAATAATAATAATAATAATAACAATAATAAAGAGCATAGGTACTAATCCCTCTCTAACTACTTGATTACACTCCATTTTTTCATATTATGAGCTAGTTCTTTAATGTTGTCCGATTTATGCTTCGTGAGATTAAGAGTCCTCAAAGGATTTTTGGTGGTCCTGGTGTGCCAGACCAGTATTTCTGTACAACGATTTGCTTTTACTTCTATATCTGGTAATGTTATACGAAGGGATTTTAGAAATCCATCTTCTTCATGACCCGCTATGTATGGCATTGATGCTTTTCTCTGTTATATATATATATATATATATATATATATATATATATATATATATATATATATATATATATATATATATATATATATATATATATATATATATATATATATATATATATATATATATATATATATATATAGTATAAACAATGCTTACTTGTTTCCTTAGGTATTCAACATTAACTGCAAAACCAGCCATGTCGACTTGGAATTTCCTACCAGCAGGCCAAGCATCATAAAAGCCTACAACCACGCCATCCTGTAATATTGTAAAAAATAGGTAAAGGTTTCACACATACACACACATATATATATATATATATATATATATATATATATATATATATATATATATATATATATATATATATATATATATATATATATATATATATATATATATATATATATATATATATATATATATATATATATATATATATATGATTCAAAAATCACTATCCATTTTAGTGGTCTTTATAAATTACCTTTTTCCTAAGTAATATAAAAGAATACTGACAATAAAAGAAAGAACAGCCTCTGTTCGCAACGATTATGTGAAATAACTTATAAAAAGGTCTGAAAAAAATTGACCTGAAAATTCAGAAAATAAGCCTAACTAGAGTGTCTATTGACTCTGGTTTATAAATTTCTGTGAAGTAGTAGTGTTCATGGGGAGAAACGTCCTGGAAGGCCGGCCTTAACAGAAGAAATCGTCCAAAGCTTAGAGGAGGAACCTCACCTAGTCTACCAGAAAACTCAGTAGGAAACTAGGTATCTGACAACCAGCCATTTTAAGAATTCGTTACAAACTGAATAAACGTGCATTTCACCTACAGATTGTGTAAAAGCTTATAGATGAGGGCTATACTGCTCCACATTCTGTGCGTCATGGCCTACTAGAAGCTCTGAGAAGTAAAAAATAGATGTAGAGTATGTTGTTCAGTGATGAGGCTATGTTCCATACCTGTGGACATGTGAATGGACACAACTGCAGGATATGGGAAGATTAACAACCAAATGCATTATAGAAATGGTAACAGGATTCACAAAGGGGAATATCTGGTTGGGACTAACAAAACCAAAGATCAACAGCCCTTTCATGTTCGCAAAAGAAATACCTTCTGGCAACGCATATATAGTAATGATACTACAATTTCTAGAGACACGTTTGATACAAAATTGGATCATGGATACTGTTGTTTTACATGATGGATTACTGGCCCATTTCGCCAACATTGTCCGAGATTACAAACCTCAAACTTTCCCTGGTAGATGGATTAATCGTGGGTTACAGAGGCTTCGAGATTCCAGTTTTCCAGACCTGACACCTTAGATTTTTTTGCCTGGGGGTTAATCAAAAGTAAGGAGAATCAGGTAAAAATCAACAAAAGAGTGAGTGGGAAAGCGTTCGAGCTTTCACCTCCTCATCTTGTCTGATGTAGATAGATAAAATTATATTTTTGTTTGTATAGTCAAAGAATCACTGAAACAAAGTATTATAGCCACTGCAGCTGAGACTACACCAGTTATATTGCAATCGTGTACCCGAAATGGAACAAAGTTAAGGACTATCTAAATGTGAAGAACTGTTAAATTGAAATATAATAATTTGGTGTCCTTGTGTAATGTATGTTTATGTAATATACCATTCTGTTCAGTAAAATTGTTTTCAGCAAAAAATGTATGGTGACTTTTGAATTACCCTGTATATTCCTGCATACATAACTTGAGTGTGAGTATATATTTACAAATACCTAAACATTCACATAACATATCAAAAGCTAAGGATGGCGTAAAACCAAAGCAACTTTTAATGCTATAAGTTACAACAAATTCTACTGTAATTAAATATTTATGATCTTTTTGATGAAGATCTTATATGGAGATGATCTTTCCAAATAATGTTCCAGAGAGATTAAGAAAAAAAAATACTAATTGTAATCTTGTATCATTTATAATTTAGATACCATGGGAGAAAGGTGTAAAGGAAACAAGCGAAACAAAGAATTCAAGAAGCAAAAGTATAAAGATAGTGGTATTCGATGTAGAAAAAAAAATTAATGTATTTCTGATTAGGATTTGAAGAAAGAAGTACTTTTAAAAAATTTGAGCATTTTTAAGATTTCCTGCATGAACAGCAAATAAGTTTTATAATCTAAATATATCCTGTACAAAAGAAACAGTATAAATTGTTTACACAAAAGCAATTATTATGATTGCAATAATGTCCATGCATAGTAATCTTTCCAAGTTAATTAAATAATAATAATAATTAAGAGGTCTACTGCACTGGAGCGATGATCAATAGTGTATATATCATCGTGGCAAATGAATCATGACTATGTGAACACTAAAATAAGCTTCAATGCTTTTGTTCCTTGAAGTTTAAATCCAAAATCTTTTCATGGTGGAAATGACATTATAGCATCCTTGTTTCATTTTTACTTAGCATGAGAGGGTGACAATACTAGAAACGGTTTAAAACTTCTTTAAATCTTATTGAATAGACAAGTGGAAAGGTTAACGGTTTTTTATCTTACTATAACGACAAAAAATAAAATTAAACACCAGTAGAAACAATGAAAAGATTGCGATACTGTCAGCAAATGCTGAAGTGCAATGAAAGTCATTATTGCTGATGCTACAGGAAGGCTATAGTAAAACTATTTAGAATTTGAAAGACAAATTAGACATAATTGAAGAGATAAAAAGCAATGATCTAGATTAAAACTGTAAAAATAAGCAAATGAAGAAAAACAAATAAGATGTAAAGAGAGAATAATAATTTTTAATAATCAAAGGTTGATGCGTTTTGTTAATCAAAATATTAATGAAAAGGCAGCTTTACATTCCTACCTGGATCAGTCAATATTTAATATAAGTATCTTAGATGATGAAATAAATGAAGTTTTTATAGTGAATGAACAATAACTGATACTTCTCGACAAACTCTACAAAAATTTCAATGATCTTACAGATGAAACTCAAAATATATTCTCGTCAGTTTAAAATATCTGAATGAATGGATTTTCTTGTTTTTTTTTTACCATAAAATTGTATTATTTAATTTATGAGATATACGTTTGCAAGCAACGAAAAAAGGTTTGGATCTTTAATGTGAATAATTGCAAAAAATATATCAGTAATTCACTGATTATCCCCAAAATTTTCTTCCAATTCATCCTACAATCAAAAATACACTCACAGAATTCAAAAATGAGCATGACTCTGGATATTTTTAGCTTTATTTGTTTCATAGCAAAAATTATATTAAATAGTTAGATTCAGAATAAAAAAACTAAATTAATTACAGCTGCAATATTCAACAGTAGAAGTAAAAGAGAGAGAATTAAGTGAGTATAAAAACTAATAAATGTAACGTGACAAAAGTAAAAATACAATAAACAATACACGGCCAAAAATTTAAGCTTTACACCAGTCATTTTGTTCACCATAATAATAATAATAATAATAATAATAATAATAATAATAAAAACACAGAAATACAAAAATCATGATTGAAATAATTTACGACAACTAAGTTTAAAGACAGTATGAATACAATGCATCAACTTACATCATTAAGAACTGGAGAGCTCACTGAATACAAGCCAATAAGACCAACAGGCCACATGGATACCTTTCTAGTATCTCGCATCTCTTCAAACAACCTAATATCAATAGCGTTGTCGTCGTCTAAAAAGTAGAGAACACCATTATCTGCACCATGATCTCGAACCCACTGCAATGCTGCCCTTCGGTTGGACACTCCTCTTGGTGCCTGAGAAAGTTTTCTGTATATATCTGGCATTGGACTAGCAATGTGAGTGAAGGGTAGGCCTATAATAATAATAATAATAATAGACTGGGGTTTATTTTAAGTATAAATTAAGTTAAATTAGAGTTAGGAGACCTACAGTGACTAAAGGAATAAAAATTATAACCATCTCTATATTGCAACCGAGTAACCTAGGTCCTAATATCATCCTTACCATTTTGCCAAGAAGGTATATTACTATTATTATTATAATAATAATAATAATAATAATAATAATAATAATAATAATAATTAATAATATTAATAATAATAATAATAATAACAACAACAACAAGGATAATTTCAAAATGCTAACCTAATTTCTCTAGAAAATCTGAAAGCACTTGCGAACATGTCTTGGAATCTTCTGCCAATATCCAGTGAACCCTCGGAACAAGAAGCAAAGTTTGTCCCAAGCGCGTCAATTCTGCGGCCATTTCAGGTCTATGATATGTAGGTGTGACCACATATATGATAGGAATTGTGGGATCTTCTTCTGACTAAAATATAAATAAAAAAGGTCTGTGATATGTACGTGTGACCACATATATAAGAATTATGGGATCTTTTTGACTAAAATCTAAATATAAACAAAATATACATCAGTAAAATAAGTATGCAGATTTTTAAAATTTACCATCAGGTTTTGAAGCACAATTAAAAAATTTTTTTTAACA
Organism: Armadillidium nasatum; assembly: GCA_009176605.1. Classification (NCBI taxonomy): domain Eukaryota; kingdom Metazoa; phylum Arthropoda; class Malacostraca; order Isopoda; family Armadillidiidae; genus Armadillidium; species Armadillidium nasatum. The sequence goes on from SEYY01003473.1 coordinate 75,482, forward strand.
GTTCGCAAGCACTCAGAGGTAGAGCGGTTTTCAAGGAGGGGGCACATACAAAAAGAAAAAATAGGAAGAAACCCCATCCAGACTAGAACCTGACGCACTTCCCTCAGGTGGGCACAGACGGAAGCATTGAAGAGAGGAAGATTAAATACGGGAGGAAAAATAGAAGATGACAGAAAGTTCTACAGAACAGAGGTGGCTGGAAGGAAGGAGGCACCACAACAGGCATGCCTGGGGTTTCCAGCATCCACAAAATTTGTGCGAAAGCAGGGCACCCCTTGTGCAACAAGGACGACGCAATGGTGGAGAATGGGAGAGGCAAATTCCCTCGAGCACCTGCTATTGCAGTATCTATAGAAAAGAGATAGTGCGCCAATGCCACGTCGCAGATATAAGAGTGTCAAAAGAGTTTGAAAGTAGGGGTCAGTTTATTAATCTCTTAGCTTTAGACTCAACCCTATCCAGAAGAGTGAAGGAGCCGGAGCTACCCCAAATGTGAGAACAGTACTCCATACAAGGGCGAATAAGACCCTTATATAATTGGAGTAACTGCTCAGAAGAAAATTCTCGCAACCTGAATAGCATTCTCAGCTTCTTAGAGGCCACCTTAGCAACCATTGTGATACGTGGTTTCCAAGACAATTATTTTTTATGTTTAAACCAGGAATGTTAATGTTACTTACGGGTGAGACGGGAGAGTCATCGAAGAAAATAGGAAAGTTGGAAGGTATGTTTGAGAGGAATATGTGAAAGAGTTGAGTTTTTAAAAGAGTTGAATTTCACAAGGTTGCTATGACCCCACCGAGAAATCCCATCCAGACAGGGTTGAATGGTTTTAATCAGATGGTTTAAACCAGGGTTGCATGGTTTTAACCAGATGGTTTAAACCAATTGTTTTTTTTTTGTTTAAACCAACTTAAAAAAACCATGGTTTTTTTGGTTTAAACCATTTTTTTTAAATTTTTTGTTAATGAATTTATATACAAGCTATATAAATACGATATATATATATATATATATATATATATATATATATATATATATATATATATATATATATATATATATATATATATATATATATATATATATATATATATATATATATACCGTGGCTCAAACGGTAGGGGTGATTGACTCACGTGCTTGAGGGTGCCGGTTCGATCCCATTTGGGGATCCTAGGTATATACTACCTAGAAAAGTTCCTCTCCTCGAATAGGGCAATGTCCGTGAGATGTGAACTTTATTATATATATATATATATATATATATATATATATATATATATATATATATATATATATATATATATATATATATATATATATATATATATATATATATATATATATATATATATATATATATATATATATATATATATATATATATATATATATATATATATATATATATATATATATATATATATATATATATATATATATATATATATATATATATATATATATATATATATATATATATATATATATATATATATATATATATATATATATATATATATATATATATATATATATATATATATATATATTTCATAAGTCTACTTACTAATTTACATTATTTTTTAGAAGTTCAAATTTATTTTTTGCTTCATTTCAATCATTTTGTTACTGTTCTATATATAAAAAATATATTGCATTTTTCATTATTCATTAGTCATTTCACCTATTGATTCATTATTGTAATAAAAAAACAAAATAAACCAAAAAAAACAAAAAAAAACTGGTTTTTATTGTTTTTTAAAAAAAAAAACCTTTTTTTTTTTTTTTTTTTTTTTTTTTTTTTTTTTTTTTTTTTTTTTTTTTTTTTTTTGGTTTAAACCAATTGTTTTTTTTGGTTTAAACAAACTAAAAAAAAACCAATTTTTTTTTTTAAAAAAAAAAAAAAAAATTTTTTTTTTTTTGTTAATGAATTTATATACAAGCTATATATAAATACGATATATATATATATATATATATATATATATATATATATATATATATATATATATATATATATATATATATATATATATATATATATATATATATATATATATATTATATAAAAAAAAAAAAAAAAAAAAAAAAAAAAAAATAAAAAAATAAATATATATATAATATATATATATATATATATATATATATTTATTTTTTTATTTTATATATATATATATATATATATATATATATATATATATATATATATATATATATATATATATATATATAATTTATATATTTATATTTTTTTTTTTTTTTTTTTTTTTTTTTTTTTTTTTTTTTTTTTTTTTTTCAATCATTTTGTTACTGTTCTATATATAAAAATATATTGCATTTTTCATTATTCATTAATAATTTCACCTATTGATTCATTATTGTAATAAAAAAAACAAAAAAAAAAAAAAAAAAAAAAAAAAAAAAAAAAAATTTTGTTTTTTTTTTTTTAAAAAACCTTTGTTTTTTTTTTTTTTTAAAACAGGTTTTTTTTCTACCCTGCATCCAGATCAGCAAGAATAGAATCGGAAAGTTGAAGACGAGAAGCAACTCTAGAAACAAAAGAGAGAGCAGATTTGAAATGAGTAGCAGAATGGAGAAAGGAGTCATCAGCATAAGAGTTAACAGAGTTAGAAGTGCAGTTGAGAACATCGTTAATAAAAAGTAAGAATAAAGTTGAAGATAAAACAGAACTCAGAGGAACATCACAGTTGACAGAAAATGAGGAAGAGGTCGCTCCATCTACGAGTGCCGAAATGGAACGATCTGAGAGAAAACTAGACAAGAATATGCAAAAAGGAGCAAACCCAAAGGAAGGGAGCCTGGAGAGCAGCGACGCATGCCATACCCGGTCAAAAGCCTTGGATATGTCAAGCCCCACCATACAACACTCCCCGAAGTCCCTAAGGGCAGAAGACCATATGTCAGTAAGATAGGAAAGTATGTCACCAGTTGACCTCGAGCTAGAAAGCCTACTGATGATCTGAGAGAACAGAATGAGACTCCAAATGATCCAGGAAATGAGAGTTAAGGAGAGTTTCAAAAATTTTAGATAGAACACAAGTGAGAACTATACTGCGTAGTCATTTTTTTTCTCTCTCTCTCAACAATTATTTTTAACCAAAAAACATTATGCAGTATATTTAAAAAAAATAAAAAATCCTCCATCCATAACTAAACTGTGGTAAACATGTAGGACTCTTGATACAGAGCTTTTAGACTTTGATTTAAACAGTAGAATGAAAACATGTTTAAAAAAATAAATAAAAACATGTTTGATTTATAAAAAACAATGCAAATATCAAGGTCGGAAATGATCTTTAAATGAATAAAATGAATGTTTGAATAATGAAACTGCTGAAAAAGAAAAATAAACATTCAACACCATATATATGAAATAAATATACACCTCCTTATAACTATGTTAAATTTACCTGGTATTCCATCAAATAATTCAGAAAAATTAACAGCGACCAAATCGGAATTGCAAATTAGTATGTAAGAAAAGGAATACCAAAAATGGTTAAAGTACAAAATTAGAAACCTTCATTAACCTTTTGTATATACCAATAAAACCCTACACCTGTTAAGATGAAGCACATAAGAGACAAAAAATTAAAAAACTGAATAAGCACTTTAAAATGCAACCTTCTGATACCAAGAGACATGCCACCCTTCTTATACCCACTGCATTCCTAGTAATTTTACATTCTTTCACCTACCATGTGTATTGATTCCTTATGATGAATTCTATCTATGGTTAACTATTCAAATTTAAAACTACTTGTCTTCTTATTCCTTGTTCCATATTTTTAAAAGGTGAATGTATAGATATTGAGTGTCATTTTCATCAAGTTGGCAATTTCATCAAAAACTTGAAACTCTGTATTACACGTAACACTTTCTTATATTTTCACAAAATTTAAAAAAAAAAAAAAAAAAAAAAAAAAAAAAAAAAAAAAAAAAAAAAAAAAAAAAAAAAAAAAAAAAAAAAAAAAAAAATAATATATATATATATATATATATATATATATATATATATATATATATATATATATATATATATATATATATATATATATATATATATATATATATATATATATATATATATATATATATATATATATATATATATACCATAATGCTAACAATGATGGAAATGACAATATAATAATAATAATAATAATACTTTATTAAGTTATAAATAGACGTTTCGAGTCTACATGACTCATTATCAATATATTTATATATAATCTGGAAAAAGAAAAAGAAAAATGAATCGAAATAATTAAATCAATAGATTAAATAAACATTATTTAAGTTATATAACATTTATAATGTTTATTTAATCTATTGATTTAATTATTTCGATTCATTTTTCTTTTTCTTTTTCCAGATTATATATAAATATATTGATAATGAGTCATGTAGACTCGAAACGTCTATTTATAACTTAATAAAGTAATTATTATTATTATTATTATTATTATGTCTTTTTCCATCATTGTTAGCATTATGGTTTATTATACGCACAAGGTTCAATAGGAACAAACCTATTTCAATATATATATATATATATATATATATATAATATATATATATATATATATATATATATATATATATATATATATATATATATATATATATATATATATATATATATATATATATATATATATATATATATATATTATTTCAGACTCATGAGCATGACTCTGGATATTTTTAGCTTTATTTGTTTCATAGCAAAAATTATAATAAATAGTTAGATTCAGAATAAAAACTAAAATTAATTATGAAATTAATTAATTTGTACATGAAATGTATAAATTAATTAATATAATAATAATAATAAATAATAGTAATAATAATAAATAATAATAATAATAATAATACTAACATAATTATTACCAAACTACATCACATTCCACACACTCTCCCACCCAAAAAGAACAGAAAAATTAAAGGATTAAAATTTTCAATAAAAAATCTATTTTTATAAATTAATCTCATAAAAAAAAAAAAAAAAAAAAAAAAAAAAAAAAAAAAAAAAAAAAAAAAAAAAAAAATAAATTCAATAAAAATAAATAATAATAATAAAAAAAATAATAATAATAATAATAATAATATAAAAAGGTATGTCTTAATTTAAAGTACATTTTACAGAATCTTCAAGAGAAATTTGATGCTAAAAACTATTTTCTCAGAAATCATTACAGACTGAACTAACTCTAATAGTGTTATCAAAATAATGTTAAAAATGCTGACAAAAAATAAAAGAAAATATATCCCTAATTAATGATTGTTTTAAACCTTTGTCATACAATTGTAAAATCGTAACAATATATAATAATAAGAAAATTCTAGAATGCAATTCACCAATTGTGAAATCGTAACAATAAATAATAATAAGTACACTTGTAACAATAAATAATAATAATAAATATGCAAACTTTAAAATGCTTTTTAACAAATTTTACCTGTAAAGACACAAAGGCAGAGGTTCTTTCTAACTCTGTAGCACATATTTTTCTATATTCTGGAGATGTAGGTTCAGCTGGAGGTGCTGCGAATAACACAGATATCTGCAATAAGAGTTCATTATATTTGCACTGTATATATATATATATATATATATATATATATATATATATATATATATATATATATATATATATATATATATATATATATATATATATATATATATATATATATATATATATATATATATATATATATATATATATATATATATATATATATATATATATATGTGATAGATTGGATGTCATTTTTTCTCATTCGCGGATGCGGATATAGAATTTTCAAATGCGGATGCGGATGATGAAATTTTCGAAAATGCGGATGTTGAATTTTCGAAAGTGCGGATGTGAATGGATGTTGAATTTTCGAAAGTGCGGATGTCAGTCTTCATGAGGACGCGAATGCACATGCCATATATATATATATATATATATATATATATATATATATATATATATATATATATATATATATATATATATATATATATATATATATATATATATATATATATATATATATATATATATATATATATATATATATATATATATATATTGTTGAGACAGCTTCTTTCCTAGTGAACCTTAACCTAATTAGAAAGGTTAAGGCCAATAATAAGGGTTTCCACATACACATTTAATACTCTGTGAATGTTTAACACCGTATCTAGGTCCGTCTTCAGCACAAACTAAATTTTACAAATTTCTATTTTAAAATACAATCAAAATATAAATCATTAACTATATATAAGATATTTATAAAATAATAATAATTGCAATAAAAAAAAGTAAATATTAAAATTGAAATAACATAAATAAAAATAAAAAGGCTGAACAATTTTGGGAAAAAGGACTTCATTATTGAGGTGAAAAGGACAATAAAAGAAGCTTGATCATTCAAAGATGGGCAATGAATTTTTATATATACAACTTCAAAATCCTACGATCAAGAAGGGAAGATGCATGTTGAAGAACAGAGAAATTTAATGAAGAAAAAGGGTGGGTATCCCCATGGTCTTTTATGACAGAGAGTACAGTAGAGCAAAGAGGATGGTCTGTTCTAAAGGAAACTCCTCTATGCTTATCAATCCTTATTTTCAATTGTAGACCAGTTAGCCTACATATGCCGCATTACAGCTGGCACACTTAAATAAATAAATTAATGAGGATCTGAGAAGCATTGGATGAAATTCTTTGTGTCATAAGAAACTATAAATTGAGGGGGAAGTTATAATTTATAGGAATGAACTGGCGTTGCTTGAATGTAGCTTCAATTATAGTAAGAATATTTCTATTAAGTTGAAATGTAAGTGATCCTATATACAGTAGTTTTAAGTATATTTTTTGTTTGGGTACAGTAGGAAAATGAAGAGTGGGTCTTAAGATATTAGTGATTCACTTGTTAATTGATACTTTTTCCACTTGGAACTTTGGGAATAAATTAAAATGGAAAAGTATTTTCATAAATTCCATCTCTCTGTATGATATATATATATATATATATATATATATATATATATATATATATATATATATATATATATATATATATATATATATATATATATATATATATATATATATATATATATATATATATATATATATATATATATATATATATATATTTGTGATGGATCCCATGTCATTTTCTCGTTTGCGGATGCGGGATATGGTATTTTCATCAAGTGTGGATGCGGATGTATAATTTTCGCAAGTGGGAAAATGGATGTTAATTTTGATGAGGATGCTCCACAGATGCAGATGCCATAATATATATATATATATATATATATATATATATATATATATATATATATATATATATATATATATATATATATATATATATATATATATTATATATATTATATAAAGATTTCAAAACATAAATTAGATATTATTTTGGTATTTAAATATTTTACAAAAATTCAAATGTAATGAACACGGTGATCAGGATTTTGGATGCGCTTAATTTCATTCATTTATATATATATATATATATATATATATATATATATATATATATATATATATATATATAATATAATATATATATATATATATATATATATATATATATAATTTTCAACAATATTAATCAAGCAAAAGATTTAAGAAAATTGTAATCATTTTTCACACCTATATAAGCACAATCCTAAATTTTACCAAATGATAGTAGTATTGAAAAGGATAGATTGCGAGCAATAGTATGCTTGCTTTTCTTATGAAATAAAAGGTACATAAACTTACTTGCACTATCAACACATAAAACAGGGAACCAATGCCAATACATCCCATGACAATTCTCTGACGTCTTGTCATATCACAATAATACTTCTTATATGCTTAAAACTATATCTAGAATATATATATATATATATATATATATATATATATATATATATATATATATATATATATATATATATATATATTACTTTCACACTTCCAATAATGAATGGGTATAATCATATGTAATTAATATATTTATGAGGATTATATCTATCAAATTAAACATGTGAAAGGGATAAACTGATATAGCTGCCCCTTTGCCCTTTTAACTCTGTGCAAATTATGATCATGTAATGAAGGTTTGGAGCTTGCAACTTTAAAAATGAAACTTTTCAGATGATTCCTCACAGCAAAATCATGCCAAGGAAATTTTAAATTCATTTGCAAAGAACTTAAAATTGAGATGTCACAGCTGAAAGCAAGAATTTTTAAGAGAAGTCATTACTATATTTTGGTTAGAACCTAATAGCTTAAATTAATTTTGTGTACAAGAAACTATAGGACTGAAAATTTTAGACAGGAATTTTGAAAAAATAGGTGATTACCACGAGATAGTTCTCTTATGAAATATACATATGAACATGATAAAATTTATAATTTTTAAAATAAACTTAAAGAGTTTAGTTAAGCTGAGGATGCTTAAAGATCTGCTGCAAATTCCAAATATAGAAAGAGAATGAATGTGAAACATAGAGAAACTCAATTTGAAAGAAAATAAGGGATATTTAATTTGATTATAAAATTGCTTCAATGATATTTTTTTCTACAAAAATACTTCAGTGGACTTAGTTCTGTTTAAAAACATTGGTTGCTTAAATTCAATATATGTATAAAATCAAAACAAAGAAAAGCTCAATTTTTTGAAGCAGATTAAGCCAAAAATATATTTAAATTTAAAACCATTAAAATAAGAAATTTTAAAACAATAAATAAAAACTACTACCTGTTTGGCTAAATGGTCTACTTGAGAAAAGTTTGCTTATTTGTAAAAATCATTTTCTGCCATATAATTAAAAGAAATAATCAAATATTTTCCAAGAAGTTGAAATGTGGCAATTTTGAAGGGTCTTCTTCCCACTGTACAAAAAGAATCAAAATATAATGCATTAGTTATAAATTTTTTTTTTTTTTTTTTCAGGTTTAGATTATTTTAAAAATAATCCTTATTTACTAAATTATGTCTTTTCACAACTGTTCCTATAATTTTTACAGTTTGCATAAAAACCTTCTTCTTTCAGATAACTAAACTTTCTGCAATATATTTAGTTTTAGTTAATACATGATGATGATGAATTATTCATCCAAGAACCCTTACAGGCGAAAGGCGAAAATCAGTATACTTTATTCAATTTATTGTAATATTAGTAATATTATACAGGACTACTTAAAAAAAAAAAACATTTGTCATAATTGCCTAACAAAGCAACTAAGACATATGAATATTGAAACTATTTCTAAAATTAGATACTTTAAGACAGATACTTCAGCTCTCAGGTTTCTGAATAAAAATTACTTTATGGTGCAGTATTTAAAACATATAAGAACACATGATAAAAAAATAAAAAATTACATACCTCCTTGTTTTGATAATTCAACTCCCGTGATGTAAATGTAATGCCTATAACTTCATTCTTATATGTATTTTGAAAACTATGTAAAAAGAATAAATAAATTTGAAATTGTAAAAGCAGTTAGGAATCTCTTGGAAAAATATATCCCTCTAAGAGAATACAGTAGTATCAATATATAATTGAAGGTATTTAATAATGGGTTATTCTAATGTTTCAAATGCAGCATAAATACATGCCAATCTTTTCCTTGGAGAGATGATTATACTGCTCAGACACTTGTAAAATCTTTATAAAAATAATTTAAATATGAGTAATCCAAGTATGAATCTTCATTTTTTTTAAAGCCAGCTGTTGGTTTAGCAAGGCCTTATGCTAAAAATAAAAAATGAATAACATTAGAAATATAATATAAAAATTTAATTTTCAATGCAAAAGAATATAAATATTACAGTATTAGGCACAGAGCCTTATCAAGATTCTTCTGCTCTTAATTAAATCTCTGCTAATCCATTTGGACAACTTTACTGACATTTTTAATTACCTTTCATCTATTTGGAAAGTTTTTGAAGGTCTAATAAGTATTATTACCATATGTATGGAGATTATATGAGAAGGAATGAAATGGAATACAGATCAAAGACACATTTCAGCTGTAACAAAGAGACCAAAAGTACATCTGACAAAAGACTAACTTCACCCTAAAAATGGGCCATGGAAACTTTTGAATCCATACCCACTTCCTAGAAACAAAAATTTTCTATCGAATCACATTGCTTCACTGATGAGGAAAGTATTTCTTCAAGAATTTTCACTTTCCCTTCCTCTCTGTTACTGGTCTGAAGAGTACATTTCAAATTTCTACAAAGAGGATTAGACTCCTTTCTCAACAATTGGTTTCCTTGAAAGGAAAGCTTAACAAAGCAAATCAAAGTGAAAATGAAGGATGGGTTTAAGATACCCTACTTTTTATTCATCATGCAAGGGCAGATAATAAATATTTAAGGACTTTTACAGACCCAGCTAAGAGTTCCACCTCTTCACTTACAGTATCCACTTCTTCATATAATCATACATATATATATATACCTATAAATATATATATATATATATATATAGTATAAACATAAAATTAAATGTTTAAAATTTACATTTAACCTGAAATATATCTTTGCACATTGTCTTACAATTGCAAACATCAGATCCAATTTGTAAGTTGCTTAATTTTTTGCCAACTCCCATCTCTGGTTACACCATAAAAAGATTTATGATGATGACTTATTTCATGTGATGCAAAGAGGATTAGAGATTGGGTATCAGCTTCAGAAATTACAATAGGAGTTTGAATTCCAAAAATGAGAATCTTTATAGTCATTTGGTTTACCATCATGACTCAATTCTCACAACATAAACAAGGATATAAGGTTCTCACAATATGAATATATGGTTCTGTGTATTACATATTTTTTATGTACTAAAGATCTTTAATGAATATCATTTCCAGTTTTAATGGTTATATTCCTTAACATCATGTACTGGGCGCTTTTAACAAAAACTGTCATATTTTGGAGAGCATGCTGAAAGTAGTTTGTAATAATATGTGAATTTATTTATAAACTATACTTAATCATTTGCGATTTTGAACAGATCCTACTTTTATAGCCAAATATTTGAAATATGACACAATAGAAGGGAATTTAAGTATTAAGTGCAATTGTATAAATTTGGAATTAATAAAAAATTCTACTTAGATAGGTAGTACTGCAGGATAAATTTATGTATATTATTAGATAAAATATAAACAAACATGGACATTATACTTGTCTACCTGCTGTTTGACATTCGTTGAGACTTACAGAGCTCCAAGATATAGGAAACCTACAAAAATTTATAAAATTAATATTCTTTTTCTTAATTTGGAGCAGTAATCTGGAAGATGTAAGATGCTTGTCACATTGATACAGTGGGTATACTTACTTTCGATAAGGTAAGAATACCCACTGAAAGATGTAAGAGGCTTGTCATATTGAATTTAATTTTGATAAGGTACAACGTGTAAGGCTGATGTAAAAGTTGTCACAGTGTGGTATAGGTGGAGTGGTGCGCAATTGGATTAATAAAGAGTGGTTTAAAAACAGAAGGCAGTATGTGCTACTGAATTGAAATAAGTTATTATGGGAAATAGTAAAGAGTGGGGTCCCACATGGTTGTGCTGGGCCCACTATTGTTTCTCATATATATAAATAATTTAAACAAAAGTTGTCTTAAATGTAAGGTTTCTAAATTTGCAGATGATACCAAAGTGGTCACCTCAGTAAGGAATAATGAAGGATATATAAAACTTCAAGGTGATCTACATGGACTCCTTGGATGGGCAGATAAGTGGCAAATAAATTCTAACAGTAAAAAATAAAGTTCTTTATGTAGGTTACTCAAAGATTTATTATGATATGAATGGGGACTAGCTTGAGACTTTGGACCAAGAAAAGATTTTAGTGTGATTATTAGCAGTAATCTGAAAGTGGGTAATCAGTGTCTGGAAGCAAGAAATACAGCTAATAAGAAGTTTGATATAATAAATCGCAATGTAGTTTACAAGAGCAAAGTGTATAAACAAGCTATATAATAACTATATTAAGCCAGCATTAGGCTATTGTGCACAAGTTTGGTCTCCACAATTTAAAAAAAAAAAAAAAAAAAAAAAAAAAAAAAAAAAAAAAAAAGACATGGATATGCTAGAGAGAATACAACGTTGAGCAACAAGGATGATTTCTGGCTTTAAGAGCTATGAGTAAAAATTGAAGCAGCTGAGAATATTCTCAGTTGAAAGATCTCTCGGAAGGGATATGATACAACTTTACAAAATATATGCATCTGACAGTAATACAGAGATTGAAAAATACTTTATAATGGACCATGGAAGAGAAGCTAGAGGACATTATAAGAAAATTAAAAATAAGTCATGCCCTCTTAATCTAAGAAAATACTCTTTTAATAACAGGGTTGTTAATTTTTGGAATGGCTTGCCACAAGAGATTTTTTGACCAGCTTGCGACTAATCCTAACTAAGTTTTGTAGTGGGTATTGGTTCATTGCATATTGCATAATGTCATTAGTTAGGTTAACAATATATATATATATATATATATATATATATATATATATATATATATATATATATATATATATATATATATATATATATATATATATTATATATATATATATAAGGTTTAGTTAGATTTTTATCCATAATTGTAGCATTCACAGTAGTGGATTTTTTCATAAAAGACCAGGTTAATGAAAATAATAATATACCTACACTTTGTATGAGTTCAGCTGGAACAACGTGTAGGAATTGGAAACTAACAACATAGCCTACGAATTTCTATTACGACAAGGTTGCAAGATCATTGGCATTAAAAAATTTTAATTTTATATATATATATATATATAATATATATATATTGTAAGGAATTTTCCTGTTACCCTGATCCCAAATTCATTTCCTCTAATATGTTTTAACCAACATATGTCATTAAGTATAAATTTTTTTGGTTTCAGATACTTTTCTAAAGTAATGCTTGATTTTGTTATCATTTTTGCCATTCATAATCATATCTCTTACTCTATTTTTGTTCTCAATTGCTTAATTGCATGAGTTTGTATATATATATATATCAAGTGTATTCAAGGATAAATCAAGGTATGCTTTCTTTACTTTATTTGTTTTCAATGAGATTTTCTTGGTAGACTCAAGCAAATAGTTAATTGGTGTTTTTAATTATTTATAAGGAATTCCAACTTTCCATAAATTGACGACTTGAATAAGATTCTTCAAAAAGTTAAAAGAAAAGACCTCAACTTTGTTGAGGTAAGTTAAACTAAGTTAGGTTTAGTTTCTATTATTAAAGGGTTTTATTATGTATATAATGTATAACACTGTTAATATGCATAGAAAGTAATCTTTTATATAGCTTAAAAAGAAATAAAATATGTTTATAGGTCCATGGTCAGGGAACCTTTGTTTCCCCATCTCATATATCCATGGTCAGGGAGCGTTTGTTTTTCCCAGATTTCCATGGTGAGGGACCTTCTCTGTGTAATAAACGTTCATGGTTTGGAGCCTTCACTGTCACATATCCTACATCCAGTTTGAGGAATTTTATTTGTGACATTTCCATGGTTTGGAACTTTACCTTACCATATATATTCAGAATACTACGAAACTACAAGCATTTCCTTTGATTACATTTATTGTAATTGGCAACACTACACAGATTTTTAGTGTTACAAGATTTCCCCTATAGTGCATTGTTTATTCACATTTACTATTATATATAATTAAATTGTATTATAATAAAACAATTTAAGTGTGGTGAACTACAGTGTCATAATTATATCTCCTTTAATATACAGAGGAGTTGGAAATTGAGTGTAAAAAGCCAATAAAGACTAATCTTCATACTATAAAAATTATGAAGGTAATAAAATTATTTTCATAAGATTGATACAACTTAGGATTAAGTGATAAAAAAAATTTATAAATTTATTATTAACCTATATTTTGTTACATCATTCTCCATTGCATAAAAGAAAAACTATATTACGGTTCATATTATTATTTATTATTATTTTGTGTTATGTTGTGTGTAATGTTTTACAGTACTAGTGTGCCAGCGCAGTGTATCAGTGATTGAGTGATTGAATGTGTGTATTATATTCTTATTGCTGCAATTAGTTGCAATTAACCCAGGGATACTCTTAAGTTTCAACCTCATTATAAAACCTCACATATATATATATTATTTTATTAAATCATTATTATTATTCGTTTATTATTTTTTCCACATGTGAGTGGAAGTCTATGAGAGGAGTACTTCCTGTACACTTGCTCAGGTAATTATTTTCACCCTAATTGTTCCTCTAATACTCTCGCTTGCATGTGTGGGCATCATTATTTGTTCTAATTCTATATTTTTTTATTTTTCTTGCTTGAGTGTTGTGTCGCATGTTTACCTAACTTTAAGAAGCTTATCTCCTCTTCTGCTTTGTGACTTGATTTCAAGAGCCTTCCTATTTATCATCTCATCAATCATTTTTTTTTGGAGTTAGCACTGGTACGTAACACATAGTCTTATTTTTAAATTGGTATAAGTTCAGAGACAGTTGTAACTGTAGAAAGTTATTGAAACTTTCCTTTGGGGATATCGTTGTTCCCAAATGGTGAGAGAGCTACATTTAGTCACTTGACTCTCGTATTCAATAATCACCATAACTTTACTTTAAACCCCCAGTTAAAAATTATAACATTGGTAGCAGAGCGTAGTTTCTACACTACAGTTCTGTGTCTTTGTTCTGTTGCCAATTGTTGTAAATTGTAAACACTAGCTAACTAGTGAGTATTATTTATATTACGTACCAGTATACCAGTTTAGTTTTATTGGTTTTCTGATTTCTGTGTGTGTTCCATACTTATATATTAAAATCATGTCCACTGAACATTTAGAAACAATGGAAGGAAAGGTAGATACTGAAACTGTTCCAATAACTATGACTTTAAAAACTGACACTAATGTTGACACAATCTAATGTTGTAAGTAATCCTTCTACTAGTATTTCCATGCTTTTAACTCAACAAAATTGGGTACCACCAATGACATCATTGGAGTTTTCCCAGTCTAATGTAAATTGGTCAAACACTGTTCAAAGTTCTCTAGCATATCCATTTCCTATTAGTTCTAATTTACCTTTATTTACAACTGCAACTTCTAATATTTCAGCTCCTATTGATCCTAGAGTAACTTCTTCTATTCCACCTCTATCACAACAGCAACCATTTACTTTCCAATTGCCAAATATGCCTACACAATCGCTACCTCAGACTCAGCCAATTCAAACTTCACCTACTTATACATTAGTTGATTCAAGGATTATGAATGAACTATTGTCCCAAAATCGAGAACTAATAGCTCAAAATCAGCAGATGCTACAGACTCTATCCCAACTAGTTCAGCAACTTGCACTCCAAAAGAAACCCACTAAAATGATCCCTCTAGGTAAATATAGATTGGAAGACGGAGAGACTTTTCCCCAATTTCTCACCAGATTTGAAGAATATGTTAAAACTATGTACCCACAGTCTTCTACAGATGAATGGAGAACTTATCTTGGTTTACATCTGGAAGGACATATTAAGACTGTATATGATCTTTTAATGAAAAACAACTCTGGATATACTATTATAGTCTATGAACTTACACAATGGTTTAATAAATATATTTCAAAGCAAAACAAAACTGATCAGACAAATTTTGAAAATGCAATAATGGATTATAATGAAACCATCCCCTTGTTTGCTCTGCGCTTGCAAGGGTTAGCAGAAAAAGCTTTTCCTACAGCGGAAATTGAAACTTTAATGATCCTTAGAGAAAAATTAATCAATAGTTTACCTCTACATATCCAGCAGACAGTAAAATCACATGTCATGATTTGTGAAATGTCCAGAAGAGAGGAAATATCTTGGGATGATTTAGTCAATATAATTGATCAGAATCTATACTAATTATCAAACCCAAGAATTACCACAAAGGTCTTATCCTATACAAACTCCAAATAAAGTGACAGAATAAAACCACCATCCCAGAATTAATTGATCTAACTAATTTCCAACCTCAAATGACACCACCCCAACACCAGTTGGAATTACAACCCCAAATGAATGTAGTTCCTAATAAATCTAATAATAATCAATATCCTGTAATTGGCTCAACCCCCTACTCCTCCAAACTTATTTTTCTAATCATCCTAATCAACCTACTTTTGCTCAAGTAACTGGCCAACAGACAAAAACTAAAAATGTTCCTATAAGCAAAACTCTACTAATAATAATAGAAATAATAATAACAGATCAAGGAGTCCGAACACCTCCAAGAACCTCTTCCAATACTCCAAATAGGAACAATAACAATAGATATCAACAACAGTGGAATGGATCCCCAAGGAACAACAACGAAAGTAACTCCTCGAATGTGACTTGTAATTATTGCAAGAAGCCAGGCCATGACGTTCGAGATTGCCGTTCTCGTCCCTACTGCAAATTTTGTGGGAAGAGAGGACATCTATTTAACAACTGTTATCAACGACAAAATAAATGCATTCATTGCGAACAAACCGGCCATATAATCAATAATTGCCCTACTAGACAACAAAAACAACAAGCTCGTGATGACTCTCTAAGTTGTACCGAGTGTGGAGGACCGCACTTAGGTAAAGACTGCCCTCAATATAAACCACCATCCTATTCCCATCAGGGAAACTAATATCCTCTGTGGTGAATGATCCACCCACAGGGTTTAATAACTCCAATTCTCTAGTGGACCTTTCATCACCCATAGTCACTTTAAACTCCTCTCCAGAATCTCCAAAGCCCCAAAGAATGAAGACATCATCACCAACGGATGGATCACCGTTGCTATATCCCCTAGAAGATAACCCTAAAATAGAAACTCCAGATATCTCTAGTTTTGATACAATAGCAATTACTCCAGAATCACCCTCTATTATAAAACTTATTGAACCATCCTCTATAGACGATTTTACTACATTAACCTCTAATTCTAATTCTCTTACTCCTAAATCTAATTCTTCTATTTCTAATTCTATTATTCAATTTCCACACTTTACAAGTACCTCCTAAAGATACCTTATTAGTAGGTGTGTTCATAAAAGATTCTAAGCAAGACAAACTACTCACGGCTCTTGTAGATACTGGTGCCGCTGGGAGTCTTATAACCTCCAAAACATATAGTCTCTTAAATTCCCAAAATTATCCATTATTTTCAACCACATATAGTGGTGTACAAGGAATTGGAGGAACGGTATTTCCTGTTTATGGTATTGTAACTTTCCAAGTCCAACTTTCTAGAACTTATATAACCAAACCACATCCATTCATAGTTGTGGACGATCAAGTTACAAATTATGATTTGATCCTAGGGTATGACTTTTTAAGCCATGAACAGCTATTACCCGACTTGGCCACTAAACAGCTAATAAAAAGAAATAAAAATCATCTTACTATAATCGCCGAAGATATCCGTACATTGCAATCTAGAGATGGAATTGCAATGATAGACAAAGATATTTCTTTGCCACCAAATAAGTGTATCACTATCCCCATCTCTATTGATCATCTAATTTTTAATTATAACACCCTTTTATTATTTACTCCAAATGATTCTAATAAATTTATAATGGATCATATTGTTCTAAACTATTCTCCAGATCAAATTATATACTTATATTGTTTTAATTTTAATGATAATCCAGTACATCTTAAACGCGGATATTCTTTAGGTACTTTCTCTATTCTCTCACTAGATTCTTCTTTTTCTTCTATTAATGTAGTAGAGTTGTCTCAGAAACCCCAAACTACTTATCCTGAATGGACGCTAGAATCATTATATGAAGCCTTTGATTTAGGTTCTACTACTCTTACATCAAGCCAAAAAGAACAACTTATCCAACTTCTAATGAAATATCCTACTGCTTTAAGCTTAGGAGATGACGATGTAGGATGTACCTCTATACTTAAACACACAATAGACACACTTGTAGATGACCCAGTGTGTTGTCCAGTAAGACGCTTACAAGGTCCTATTCTTTATGAGGTCGAAAAAGTATGTCAACAATTAGAAGCTGACGGAATAATCAGAAAATCTTATTCACCATACTCAGCACCCGTAGTCCCCGTCAGAAAACCAGATGGAGCTATGCGCTTATGCATCGACTACCGAAAACTCAATGAAGTGACTAAAGGAGACTCTTTCCCTATACCGAATTTGACTGACACTCTATTTAGCCTACAGGGAATGAAATATTTCTCCACAATAGACCTTATTAAAGGCTATTATCAGATCGAAATGGAGGAAGAAAGTATCGAAAAAACAGCTTTCTCTACACCGCTAGGCCATTGGGAATTCATGAGAATGCCTTTCGGCGTTAAAAATGGCCCTGCGACTTTTCAACGTGCAATGCGGTTAGCTTTATGTCACATACCTTGGCAGGAAGTAATGATCTATTTGGACGATGTCCTCATTATAAGCCAGACCTTCGAAAAACACCTTACTATCCTAGAAGAAGTCTTAACAGCATTTATCAAAGCTGGCTTCAAACTGAAACCCTCAAAAACCAATCTTCTAAGGACAGAAGTAAAGTTTTTAGGACACCAGATTTCATACCAAGGTATGATTCCTCTAGAAAAGAACATCAAAGGTGTAAAAGATTTCCCAGTTCCAAAGACCGTTAGACAAGTTAGACAATTTATGGGACTAGTAAACTTTTACCGACGTCACATACCCCATTGTTCCGAAATAGCCAAACCTCTTTTCGACTTATTAAAACTTACTAAAAACTTCCAATGGACTGATCAATGCCAACAAGCTTTCGAATGTCTTAAAGAAAAACTAACCACCCCACCTCTATTATCTTATCCAGATAGAACTCCAAACGCAAATCCACTTTTTCTCCATACTGATGCTTCTGGTATTGGTGCAGGTGCATGCCTGAGCCAAATACAGGAAGACATAGACAAACCAATAGCATACATTTCTATGGTATTTTCAAAGGCTCAACGAGCATATAGTACAACTGAACGCGAAGTAGCCGCCATTAGGTGGGCTATACGATCCCTTAAACCATTTTTATACGGGATCCGAGTGATTATTTTCACCGATCACAAACCTCTTCTTTTTCTACACAATATGCCTCTAGTGAACCAACGAGTAGCCAGAACATTGGAAGAATTAAACGATATCGACTATGAGCTCAATTATGTGCCTGGAAAAGAAAATATAGTCGCAGATATCCTTTCTCGAGTTCCATACGAATTGCAAATCCAAAATAATAAGGATACCTATTTACCAGAATTACCCGAAGGGTTTATGATGATTATAATACCTGGAGGAGGTGATTCGCTCTTCCAGTGTTTTTCCCAATTTCTAAATGGAAAATTAGATTTTCACCTATTAATAAGACAAGAGGTTGTCCAAGAATTGCTAGATAACCGTGAAAAGTATCACATACCTACAGGAAGAGAAGCAAAACAAACATTAAAACAGTTACAACTAACTAAATTCCCCGGACAATTGCCATTTACCCATAGTATTGAAGCTTTCTCAAATATTATATCTAGTTCGAGTACTTAGTTTACTATAGTAAAGATCATCCCTTTACATTTCGGTAATCCCAATTATACAGATATTTGTTGTTTATATTGTATGGGAGGTATTCATTATAACTTATTAAATCCCACTAAATCAAAATTGCCTCAAACAGCTATTGATGCCTTATCTAGTTTCCCAATTTTATCAGCCCCAGTAGTAGTACTTCATTTATTAGACTCCGAAGAGTCCGAAGAAGTAGAGAATGATATTTTAATAGAAAATTCTCCTGCACCATCAATAGTCACAATTGATGGTGAGGAAAGTGATAATTTAGTTGAAATAGAAACCCTCCAAATTCATAATTTTTCTCTTTTAATAAACCCACAAGACTCTGTAGAAGTAACAATGACCCATATTATGGAATGTCAA
>SEYY01003474.1:0-10000 GCA_009176605.1 Armadillidium nasatum
TATATATATAATATATATATATATATATATATATATATATATATATATATATATATATATATATATATAAGTATATATATAATTACTATTAACACTGTCAGTATCAGTATCGGGTCATTTATATCTTTAAGTATTACAAGTAAGTTAAGTCGCAATGGCAGAAAATAATGTGGGAGTAAAATTATCACCAATAGAGGAATACCTGCAAGGTCTGGAGGCTAATGCTAATAATACTGATATTGTGAGAGAGGAGGAGATGAGTGGAGAAGTAGCAGGGGGATCGCGAGGGGGATGTAATATCGGCAGAAACGGTGATAGGTATTATGGGAAATTTAAATGCTCAAATGACCGAGCTGAATAAGCAATTAGAAGCTGCAGGTCCTAAACCTTCTACAGGATTCGAGATCAGTGAATCTGAAGGTCAAATAGCAAATCTGATACCAGTAATGAATATCACAAATACTCCTATTAATACATCGGGATCTGTTGACCATAAACGGGGAGAAAAAGCAGGGATCTTTTCCTTACCTTTTGAATCATCAGGTACAACCGTTACAACTTCACCATTATTCAATCTTGAGAATCCTGTTTCTGTATCTCCTATGTTACCAGTTACGTCTACAAGAACTTATATAACTCAACCCCTGACTACTAAGGTAAACATGTTACCAAGAATGCAAGCCACTCCTTTACCACCTCCACCAAATGTTTCGAATGCAAATCAAGCTTCGTTAACGGCCACAAAAAGAAGGAACATACAATCTTCACTTTAATAAAAAGAGATGAGTGTCTTATATTTTATGGTTCATAGATTTAATTCTTTATTTTCTATCTTTCACAGATACAAAACTTATTTATACTAAAATTTTCAATTATAAATATAAACATTTCTCAACTTTAAACGTAAAACCACAAATTGATAAAAGACTAAATTTGAAAAAGACTAAAGTTCTCGAAGTGAAATCTACGCAGAAAATCTATCAGTAGAAGTTCACGTAAGTGAAAGAAGGTTTTCTTTTATTCGTTCAACCTTTATTTTTAACTAAGAAAACTTTTACAACAACATAATCATAATATAAGGGAAAGTTTTACAATTCTTTTCCAGTTCCGGGATAGGAACTACATTCAACATAGTCTTATCTACTTTTCTTCAAGAGTCCTTTTCCTTAATTGTTCCTAAATAGTCAGAAGTGACAGCAGGAATTCCTTTATTGATTCATAATTCTTCAATAAAATTAAACATTCCTGCCAGTTCTTCACTAGAACCCTAATTTGTTCAACTCTTAAAAATCTTTCCTCAAAGTTCTAACCGTGTTGTCAAGATTTTCATTGTTCATCATTCTATTCTATTATATTATCTACAAAGTAAAAATCTTTAGAAATTCTACATGTTTTCCTCTACCTCAAAATAAACCAAGAACTACAGAACCAGTTCTTGTTATATCTTTGTTGTCATTTGATCTCTTTTGCGTGATTCCTCCTGAAATCTCAGAAAACCTGAGATCCTCTTTTCGCGAAAGCAGACTGCGGCATCAACCAATCACCTCGTTGAAGAGGATTTAACACCGATACCAACCTCGCCTTACGACAAGGAGAAGAGAGCGATTCAACTAGGTCACCTAGAACCACCTCCTCATCAGTGGATTTAAAACCAACGGTGGGTGAAAATTAAATCGCTTCTCTTTTTCAATTTAATTTAAATCTATTTTATTTTATTTTTGTCTGTGGGAATATTGTCCGTTGTGATATTCCTTACAATATATATATATATATATATATATATATATATATATATATATATATATATATATATATATATATATATATATATATATATATATATATATATATATATATATATATGAAGTTGCAGGTATAATGTTCAAAATCAGTTTTAATCACTTAATAATGTTTTTTTCTTAAAAAAGACACCTAAACACTGTTTGATCATTAATTAGTTTCCATAGATATAAAAATATATATGGCAAACAATAAACAATGTAAGTCTCATTCCATATGATACACCTTTTTATAAACTTCAGTCTTACAATTAGGTACAGCATTGCATACAGGCATACCTCACATAGTAGAACTTCAATTAGTCTGGTTTCACTATAGTAAGTAATTCTTATTAATTTTAAAATTAGTTATTTTTATAATGTGAAAAATGTAAGCATACTTCCTGCACAGGAATTGTATTTTACGACAACTGCACTAGATACACTTTGTTTACTATTCAGTATTCAACTAGCCACACTACTTTTAAGTTGTGTTATTTATCATTTTCATTTTTTTTAAATTATGAACACCCTTTTTTGTATGAAGAGAAAAGGCCAAAGAAGAAACCAGTGCAAACTTCATCATTGCAATTTTTTAGTAATAAAAATGAATCTTTAAATGTTTTTTTTTGTTCAATAATACATTAATAAAGGTTTTTAAATTTATTTGTTGTTCTATTATTCATTGTAAGCATGAAAATCATCATTAATACATACATCGATAATCAAAAAAATATTGACAAGAAAATTATTGGAACCAATTATCATGTTTACATAAGTACTAATTTTTGAGTACTTATACTTATACTCGAGCCTTATCTACTTTCAAGTACAAGTTAAATCTTAAAAGTAAAAATCCAAAAAAAATATTATTTATTTTGAAAAGGAAACGTATATCTGATCTTCATATCTTAGATTTGTCAAAAAAGTTCTTGAATTTAGATAATCTTAAGTAATTATTATTATTATTATTATTAAAGAGCAAATTTTAGAAGTTAAAAGTTTAGGTATTCCAACTGTTTGTTTGTTTTTTTAAACACTGCCACTAACAGGGTCTCTTTCAAGAAGGGGGCAGAAATTTAAATGCACCTAAGCCCAAGCTTAATGAAAATCTCTCAGGTGAGTGCTGTTGGAGGTTTTAGAGAAGAAAATTAAATGCAAAAGGAAAAGCAAATGAAGGAGAGTTCCACAGAACAGAGGTGAATGAAAAGGGAAAGGCATGATGAAGAGCAATACGAGAGTGTTCAATATTCATAAGAAAGCAAGGTATCACTTGAGCTACAAGAGTAATGCAATGGTGGTGGAATATGAGAGGTAGGGACCGACCGGGGCTGGAATTTTGCCAGGGCCATGGCCGGGGCTGGGACTGGGGCAGGGGTTGCCTAAAATTTGTAAAGAAGTCAAAAGAACTGAAATTTTAGGTTAACAAAATTAGATATAAATTTAATTGAGGTTTATTTAATTATAAGGAAGGGGTAGAATAGCCAACATTCACTTAAATTAATGATTATATGCATTTACTTCATAAATCAATTTCAGGAAATTACAGATTTTGTATAACAAAAGTTTTAAAATTGTACACAAATTTTTTTTTTAAAATTTCCTTATTCACAATAGTGATTTAACAGGTTTACCTAGGTAAGACCCTAAGAAAAAGTTTGAAAAACTGTAAGATATAAAATTATCAATATAACCTGTATTTATACATATCTACTGTTATTTTATTACTATGTATCAAACTTGTACCATTTAGCTACATTATTTCAAAATTATTATTTTTTTATCCTTTCAGTCAATATGGCTAAAAGATCAGCTTCAGCAGAATGGGAGTACTTTACAATGTTTCAGGATAGGCTCGAAATAGCTAAATGTAATAACATTTGCAGTCAGGAAATTAAAAGATCTCTGGATGTCCCAAGTAAAAAAATTTCAACCAAATCTTTATCTAAAATCAAAACACAAAGATGAACATTCACTAGCAGAAAAGGAGCGGTCAAAAGAAACAGAAAAGAAAAAGAAATTATTGAAAAAACAAGAAAAAAAATCTTAATTTTCTTATATTTTGTTTGAAATTTTTTTTTATTGTTGACTGTGAGCTGAAATTTTCAGGGTATATGCATTTTTTACCAAAGTTCTGGGTTGATTTTGAGCATTTTTCTGAGCCTATAATGGTCCACTGGTCCACATGAGCTGAAACTTAACAAAATAATCTTAGCCCCAATTTCTTGCATTAGTGAGAACTGAGTTTTGATTTCACATCTAGAAAAAAAGTTATAAGCACTTGAATTTTTCCATGAAAATACATTTTCAAAAATCATACCCTTCCAGAGAAAAAAATTATTTATAAAAAAATGCTACTCGCTAATTTTTTTATTTTTGGATATTGCTTAGAAGAGAGACAAATCTACAACTTTTATTTAGTGCATTATTAAATGTTATTTGTTTGAAGCAAGATATAGCTTCTCAAACTTTTGGAATTTTTGAAATTTTGTCAAAAATGACCTTTTTTGAGAAGCCATATCTCAAAACCAACGAGTCGCATTGAATAAAGTATACAGACGAGTCTGTACATCCTCTATACACTCACAAAAATAAAAATGTTATAGTTGTATTTGAAAAGTTTCAAATAGTTGGTCAGTTTTTGGCTTATAACATTTTTCCTATAGCTCTAGGAACAAAAGTCTGTTACAAGCTTTTGTAGCCCATAGAATTCTGAATATACAGTCCAAAATTCAGGTCATTCCGAAAAATATTTTGGCACCACCATTCATTTGAAAAACGGTCAAATTTAAAAAAAAAAAAAAAAAAAAAAAAAAACTTTTTAACTGTCATAGACTCAGAAAAACATTAGAAATGAACTTTTTTCACTGGGAAAAAAGCTATATACACTGAAAATTTCAGGAGAATCGGCTGAAAATAAAAAAAAAATTTGAAATAATACCATCCCTTTAGTTAATTTGCCCTTTTAACCCCGCCAAGCAGACCAGTTTTCCCTGATTTTTAGCCGGGGCTGAAGTTTGCAAAAATAAACAGGGTTTGCCGGGTCGGGGGCAGGGGTCCCGGTCGGTCCATAATGAGGTAATGCTAATTACCTCTAGCACCTGCTGCTGTAGTACCAGGAAAAGAGAGAGAGTGTCAATGTTAAGTCACACAGAAAGAGTGTCAAAGGAGTTTGTGAGTAGCATTCAGTTATTATTCTTTTAGACTAAGACTCAACCCTTTGCAAAAGAAGGATGTCTATGAAACTCTCACATATGTGAAAATTGTATTCCATACAAGAAAGGATAAGACCTTTATATATGTGGAGTAACTGTCCAAAAGAAAAAATTTCTCACAAACTGAACAGAACCCAAGTTTCCTTGAAGGCACTTTAGATTTCAAGAAATCCACAGAAGGTTTTGGAACATCAATGAAGAAACCAAATTAAAGATGAAACCCACTGGTTGCAGAAATTGCACAGCTATCAGGCACTGACCTTTTAATATTTTATAAATTCTTGAATCGGTAGTAACATCACCATGGACCAATGCAATATTATAATAATGTCAAACAGTAAGTGCTAAAAAAATAAGCCCAACCTGAAAAATGACAGAAAATGCATATTGAAATATAGATGACTGACATGGCAATGTCTCCCAAATTTGTCCCTCTTTTACAGGAACTGTATGTATGCATAGGAATATCAAACACATTTTTCTGGGGGGTTTGAAACATCCTCTTTCTAATGAGATGGGTTTTGAAATCATTTCAAGATGGTAGTTTTTCGTAATTACATTTATAAAATAATCCATTTTTAGTTTTTAAAAAAATAACCAACTTTACTTAGTTTGTGAACTAATGGAAAGAGTTTGGGGGTTAAATTTATACTTTCAAAGACAATGTTACATTGAGACATTGGATGCTAAATTTCACATTCATTACGAAATTAATATATTAATATTAAATTTTTTTGGAGCAATAATTTTTTCGGCAACCTTTGCTCCAATTCTCCAGGAAGTCAGAAAAGTATTTAATAATTCCATTAAATAGAATGAAAAACATTGTATAAGCTAAGTTTCATTTGCTTTAATAAAATAGCAACAGAGATGTCTCAAAGTTGACAAATTCTCACAGTATTACCGTACATGGTCATGGTATGAGGTCAAACAAATGGCTTTATTTTCACAGGTTTTTCACCGACAAACCTAAAACTTTACCAAAGACACGTGACACTACTTACAAAATTTAAAAAAAACTTTGTGATGGTTGTGCAGGGAGCCCTAGAAGACAAGACATTCAGATCCTTCATTTATGAAAGACATATGCTGGAAATAGTCAATGTGGAGCAACAAAATGATTTTTGGCTTTAAGAGTAATAATTTTTGGCTCTAAGAGTAGTAGTTTTGAGGAGAAGCTGTGGAAGTTAGGAATGTTTTCTACTGTAAGGCATTTTCTTAGAGTTGATATGATACAAGTTTACAAAATATTTATATCTCTTAATTATACTTAAATCAATAAATTCTTTAAAGTAGACCAAAAAAGAGAGACCAGGGTACATGATAAAATTAAAAAGAAACCATAGCCTTGATGTATGAAAATACTCATTCAGTTATAGGGAAGTTAATAAAATGGCTTGCCATAGGAAGTTTTTGAATGCGATTTACTTAAACATTCAAAAGGAGACTGGATGGATGATCTGGGCATCATATATCATGACTAAGTCTAATTGGTGGGATGGTAGATATTAAAGTTAAACTGCATGCAGTTAATGACTATTGTCAAATCAAATTACTAAACAGCATAACTAGAATGTACTATAGCTGAAGTTTTAGCATTTGTGGTTGGAGTACATATTACCTTTCAATAAAGTTATTCGATAGTGTTGACAAACCACTAGGTGCAGCTGTTGCTGTTGCATGTTTAGTTTGATATTTGCTACTACTTGTTTACTTACTTATTGATTGTTTGGTTAGAAGAAATATTTACATATATTTGACTGGAACAGTCTTGATAGGCGCTTGTGTCTTCCTACTGTCTCTATATTTCTTATGTTCTAAACTATTATAACTGTAAATAAAATACACAAAAAAAATTTTTCTTTCAAAAAAAAAAAAAAAAACAGTAAAGTAAAATAACTTAAAAGACTACAAAACCTTTTTTGCAAGAATTTTTTTCCTTGTACATATTACAAGTCTACTATATTTGGAGAATCAAACTTATAATATATATATATATATATATATATATATATATATATATATATATAATATATATATATATATATATTATATATAATATATATATATAAATATAATATATATATATATATATTATATATATATATGATATATATTTAGGGATTACCGATAGTATCGGTATCGGCAGTATCGGCCATTTTTTGGTATCGGTATCGGTTTTGGTTTAATATGGCTAATACTTGGCCGATAATCCGATACTCCTTACTTTTTGGGTGAAGAATTATGAGAAACTTTAGATTAAAAAATAAATCTAGTTTCGATATATAAAAGTTCTAATAAGGAATTCCTTAAGCTAGCCCATAATTCGTCTTCCTAGTTATATATATATATATATATATATATATATATAATATATATATAATTTATATATATATATATATATATTCGTGCTCACCTTCTAAATCGGAGTAAACTCCGATTTAGAAGATTCAAATTCGCACACACAAAATTAATACAACACCCTTTAAAGGAAATAAAAAAAAGAAATAAATGATAGCCTCAACAAAGTAGCCTCGGAGAAGCCCGGGGGACGGCTTCCAAATATAGCCCCTCATCCACCCTCCCCATCACCACTTGGGAGTTGGTGGCCTCCGGTGATGGGGTTGGTGCCACCAGATACAGCTGCCGGGTTCCTGATGAAAAGTCTATTTTTATTAATTTCTGCAAATTCGCGGTCTGCACTCTAATTTCACTTTGTTGAAATCACCTCTTTCTTCTAGACCACACCTTTATTCTTGACGAAACTCAGATGTTTGAGCGTTCTGATAGCACCCTATTCTGTTTCAATACTGTCTCTATCCTCAAATTTCAGCCAACGTCGGATGTTGTGCATACGTGAGCAACGATGTCGTTTGTTCTCGTGTCTCTAATTTGGAGTCTTTCGAATTTTCAACCTTATGGCTTAGGCTCTCTTACCATTCTACGACTAATCATTTTTGTTTATTTATCTCCTAATCTACTGACTATCCTAATTTCTTCGACTATTTAACTCCAAAATAGAGCACATTCTCTCTTCTTCTCCTTTCTCTGAAATCATCATATTAGGTGATTTCAATGTTCACCACCGCCAATGGCTTTCATCTAGTTCTTATGATACAGCTGGTGAACGTGCCTCCCTTTCTATCCAAAAACCTTGAGCAGTTGGTGCAAACTCCCTATTATCCTGATCGTCTTGGAGAACCAACATTCTAGACCTTTTCCAAACTTCTAATTCTTCTCCTTATACTGTTAAGCTTTTTCCTCCTCTGGGTTCCTCCGATCAAATTCTTATCTCTGTATCCTCGTCTATCTCTTCAAGTCTTCCGCAGGAAAGACCCCCTTCTATTGAAAGGAAACGTTTGTGGCACTTCGGTGCCACAAGCTGGTCGGACTTCCAGTCGTACGTCTTCGATTTCCCGTGGAATGATTATTGCTTCCGTGGGAGGGGTCCCTCGGAGTGGCAGAACGCATTACGGGGGATTCTCTCTGGCATGAGGGTACATTCCATATTCTTTCCATTCTACTAAACCTAACAAACCTTGGTTTAACTCTGCTTGTTCTCAAGCTATCCGCCGCAGGGATGCTGCCTTCAGGGATTACGTCGTCTTCAAATCCAGACTCATGCTACTTATATTTATTCCGGAATGAATCTATCCTTCGAAACACTAAAAACTGTTCCCCGTGGAATGCAATAATCTTTCTGGCATTTTGAAAAAATGAACTCTAACTTTGCCTTCCTCTTCCCATTAATATCTTGGCACAACTGTTTTTTCTTCTAAAGCTGGACTCTTTGCTCAAACTTTTGCCTCTAATTCAACCTTAGACGATTCCGGAGCTATTCCTCCTCCTTCAACCCCCTCTAACTCAATTATGCCTATTAGTTACTTCTAAAGATGTCATTTCTGCTCTCTCTGAGCTTGATACTAAGAAGGCGTACGGTGATGGTATTCCTCCTGTGGTAAAAATTGTGTTTGTTGCTGCCTCGGTAAACTTCGTCTTTGTCTCTCTACTCAAACCTTCCCTTCTTGCTGGAAACGTACGCTTATTCAGCCTATGCGAAGAGGGGTGACCCCTCTCAACCTCAACTACCGTCCTATTTCTTTGACCTGGTTCTCTTTAAGTTTTCGATTCTATCCTAACAGGAAGATTTGGAAACATCTCAATTCTTCTAATCTTATCTCTGATCGCCAGTATGGCTTTCGTAAAAAACGCTCTAAGGGTGATCTTCTTTCCCTTGCCTCTAACTCTTGGTCCTCCGCTCTTCGGCATTTCGGTGAATCTTTTGCTGTAGCGCTACACATATCGAAAGCCTTTGATAAAGTTTGGCACAGCTTTGATTCTAAACTTCTTGGAATCTTCCTCTCTCTGTGATCTTCTTTCTATTTCTTCCGTTCGTTCTATTAGCAGCTGTTGTAACGGCACCGTTCTCCTTTAAATCTATTATAGTGGTGTTCCTCAGGGTTCTGCCTATCCCCAACACTTTTCTACTTTCATTAATGATCTTCCTCTTTATTTCATCTCCTATCCACTCCTATGCTTATACTCCACCCTTCATTACTCCTAAAAAAAGAGCAGTTAATATTCAATGGCCTTGGAAGCAACTACCTTGATCTTCTCTCTTTCAATTTGGGCAAATGGGTTTCAAGCCTCAAAACTTAATTCCTAATCTCTCTACTCGAACACAATCTTCCACACAACTATGATATTTCTTCGAAAAACACAACTCAAGCCTTCATGTTTTAATATCGGTGTTTTTTTTCTCGCGATCTTTGGAAAGATCACATTTTCTCTTTCTAACAAGCTTCTAAGAGGTTGGGTGTTGAGGCGCCTTCAGAATTATCACGCACTAGTTGCTTGCTCTGTATAGGGGTGTGTTCGCCCGTATGGAGTATGCTTCGCACTCTGGGTGGTTCAACATACAGCTCTCCTAGAGAGGTGGAGTCTAGGTTTTGTCTTACATCTCCTGCTCTTACTAACTTCTTCACCTCTTTTGCCGTCGAATTTGCG
>SEYY01003475.1:0-2500 GCA_009176605.1 Armadillidium nasatum
TATATATATATTATATATATATATATATATATATATATATATATATATATATATATTATATAGTATATATATATATATATATATATATATATATATATATATATATATATATATATATATATATATATATATATTATATATATATATATATATATATATATATATATATATATATATATATATATATATATATATATATATATATATATATATATATATATATATATATATATATATATATATATATATATATATATATATATATATATATATATATATATATATATATATATATATATATAACATGCTTTCACGTCTCCTTAAAAAAAATTTCATTAATTTTACATATTTGCAAAGTCCTTCAAAATTTTAAAAGGAAAAATACTCACACTCCTTTGTCCGTTTTTTTAATATATATATATATATATATATATATATATATATATATATATATATATATATATATATATATATATATATATATATATATATATATATATATATATATATATATATATATATATATATATATATATATATATATATTATATATATATATATATATATATATATATATATATATATATATATATATATATATATATATATATATATATATATATATATATATATATATATATATATATATATATATATATATATATATATATATATATATATATATATATATATATATATATATATATATATATATATATATATATATATATATATATATATATATATATATATATATATATATATATGGGAGAGACTAGCGCTCCCAAGGCGATGAGACTACCTCCGTCGAGTATACGGGGTGTATATTTCGCTCGTGCCCAATGGTACGCACCCCTTCGCGCATATCTCCATTTAATC
This sequence comes from Armadillidium nasatum, assembly GCA_009176605.1. Taxonomy (NCBI): domain Eukaryota; kingdom Metazoa; phylum Arthropoda; class Malacostraca; order Isopoda; family Armadillidiidae; genus Armadillidium; species Armadillidium nasatum. The sequence goes on from SEYY01003475.1 coordinate 880, forward strand.
TACACAGAATAAACTTTCCTTTTACGCACAGTAAACACTATTAAAGAAAGCAAATCCTTTTTAAAATAAAAAACAAATAATTTAAGATTGCATCCACAATAGTAGCTTCAGAGAAGAGTAGAGTAGTGGCTTCCAATAGTTTATTAGCTTCTCTTCAAAAGCTTCTCTTCAACCCCTCTCTCATCACCACTTGGAAGTTTGTGACCTATGGTGATGGAGTTGGTTCCAAGAAGATTTTTCACCAGGTTGCCGTCGTTCACGGTCTATTTTTTTTATTTATTTCAGCAACATTCGCGGTCTCCAATCCACTTTCCACTTTATTGAACACCACCTCTCTTTTTCTAGACCTCACCTCTTACTCCTGACTGAAACTCAGGCGCTTGATCTTTCTGATAGCAAGCCCTTTACTGCTTCCTCTTCCTGTGTTTATCCTTAATATTCAGCCAACGGCGGTTGTTGCGCATACATGCGCAACAATATATTTGGTTGTCGTGTCTCTAATTTGGAGTATTCCTAATTTTCCACCTTGTGGCTTAAGCTCTCTTGCCATACTACGACTAAATTCACTGTTGTTTATGTATATCCTAATTTTACTGGCTAATCTAAATTCTTCTGCAATCTAAACTCTATAACAGAACACATTATCTCTTCTCCTTTCTCAGAAATTTTCATATTAAGTGATTTCAATGTTCACCACCGCCAATGGCTCCCTTTTAATTTTCATGATACAGCCAGTGCACATGACTTCCATTTCTCTATGCAAAACGACATTGAACAGTTGGTGCAGCTCCCTTGAATAGTTATATATATATATATATATATATATATATATATATATATATATATATATATATATATATATATATATATATATATATATATATATATATATATATATATATATATATATATATATATATATATATATATATATATATATATATATATATATATATATATATATATATATATAATTTGACAGTGCTTGTGTGTCTGCACAAATGTAATTATTCATTACGAAAAAAAATTTTCCCTCCATAGTTGCATAATTATACACATTTAATTCTATTTTGGAGCGAATTTTTCATAAATTTTGAATCATTTATTTATTTTTCTTTCCATTTTCTCCAGCTTTTATCTGTCCATTTGTTTTAATTTGGATGGTAAAAATTAAAATTAAAAAACTAAAGGTACTCGTGTTATATATATATATATATATATATATATATATATATATATATATATATATATATATATATATATATATATATATATATATATATATATATATATATATATATATATATATATATATATATATATATATATATATATATATATATATATATATATATATATATATATATATATATATATATATATATATATATATATATATATATATATATATATATATATATATATATATATATATATATATATATATATATATATATATATATATATATATATATATATATATATATAACTCCAGGACAAAAATCAACATATTATTTAGAATTTAGTTACAAGTTCCCATCTATGCCAACATAATTAGGTTGTATTGACCTGAAAGTGATTAAAACGGAACAACACAGGTAGGTTTAAGCAATAGAATATC
>SEYY01003475.1:15000-17500 GCA_009176605.1 Armadillidium nasatum
TATATATATATATATATATATATATATATATATATATATATATATATATATATATATATATATATATATATATATATATATATATATATATCAGATCCAAGTAAGGCTCTATGTGCCTGTCAGTGGGGCCAGCACTCGTCTCTATCTAGATCTGTCGTAAATAATTCCATCTGCCACCAACTGTTCCATCATAGGCAGCTGATGCGCCTCAGTGAATCCCGAACTGACTCCATTCATCTCTCATTTGTCTCCCTCTCGGTCTTCTTAATCTTGGCCTGCACTCTCACCTCCCTCTAGTCTCTCTCCCCTCCTGCATCCTCCACACGTGTCCCAACCATCTCAGTCTTGCTACATCTATCTTTTGATTAATTGGTTCAACTCCTATACTTTATCTAATTCTTTCTTATCCTCTCCTTCCTGGTTCTCCTTCCTCATCTCTGCTGTTTGAATTCTGCTTTCTTCTCTTGTTGTCGCATTCCAAGTCTCCGTTCCATATTACAAAATTGAGGTTAGAGTACTTTCAAAAATTACTTTCTTTACTCCTATATCCATTCTTTTGTCTGCCAAGACTGGGTACAGCGCTCACACCATTCTTCCGTATTTCTCCATCCAGTTGGTGATATCCAGCATATTACTTCATTCCCTTGTGAATACTTTCTCCTCCCCAAATATTCACATATCTCTACCACAATCACCTCCTCGCCATGCACCTTCAGCACAAGCTCCTCTTCCTTTTCCTCCCTTCTAATTATTAACAGTTCTGTCTTTTCAACATTCACGATCAATCCCACCTCTTTTAGCTTTTCAGGCAAACTTGTTATCACCTCTCTTAACTTCTCTCTCTATCTTGCTCTCTCTCTCTCTCTCTCTCTCTCTCTCTCTATATATATATATATATATTATATATATATATATATATATATATATATATATATATATATATATATATATATATATATATATATATATATATATATATATATATATATATCTATCTCTCTGGTGGTAAAGACCAGAAAACTACTAATTTCCACCAGAGTTGGGTCCATATCAGAACCTAATCGTTAAAATAGAAAAAGAGAGTGTGTTCCAGACTTTACCAGTTGTTGTGTATATAAGATTAGGCATAGCGGTTAAGTCTGGATCAGAAGTTGAACAGAGAAAGGATAAGACTGTGTAGAATATTGTGTTACACCAACGTGTTCTCAATGGAGGAGAAAAGCAACGGGATAGTTCAGAAGAGCAGTGTCCATTATACTAGCGATTGTATATAGTGAGTTACGCAGCAGTTCTACGGGCAGAAAGAGACTGGAGAGAATTAGTGAGAAAGGAAGAGTTCTTAAGACGAAGAGCCAGACTCCACCTTGTCAAGGAGAGCTGTGTGAGTGGAACTACTCCGGATGTATGAGGCGTATTCCATACAGGGGAGAACAACACCCCTATAAAGATAAAGCAACTGGATTGACGTAAAAAAATCACGAATGCGCCACAGAATACTCAACCTATTAGAAGCTTGTTTAGAAAGAGAAGTAATGTGATCCTTCCAAGAAAGACCACTAGAGATTATTAAGGACAGATGAAGGCTTGAGTTGCATGTTTTCGAAGATGTTATAGTTTTGTAGAAGATAGTCTCGAGTAGAGATATGGAGGAATTGAGTTTTTGAGGCATTGAAAAAAACAATGTTTTCTTTTCCTCTTCCTCAGATATTCCAAGTCAACCTTTCTAGTGTCAAATAACTGTTGCTGAGAGGGGCGCCTTTCAAATTGAAAGGAGTAAAGATTGGTGAGATCATCAGCATAGGATCGGATAGATGATGAAGTAATAGAGAGAGAGAAGATTATTAATGAAAAGTTTAAAAAGTTTTGGGGATTGGACAGAATAAAGAGGAACACCACTATTAGCAGATTTAAAGTATGAACGGTGGCCGTCTACAACAGCAGCTATAGATCGATCAGAAAGAATTCAAAGAGAAGGATAAATTCTGAAAGAGGGAAGTTTAGAAATCAAAGATTTGTACCAGTCCTATCGAAGGCTTTCGAAATATCCAGCGCGATAGCAAAAGATTCACCGAAATGCCGTAGAGTGGAAGACCAAGAGTCAGAGAGAATAGAAAGAGATCACCAGTACAGAGTTTTCTATGGAAGTCATACTAGCGATCAAAGATAAGATTTGAAGAATTGAGATGCTTCCAATTGAGATTTGAAAACTTTAAAAAAGAACGCCGCTCCTCGAAGCAGCTCTGAGGCTGCTTTGATTTTAACCTTTTTTTTTTTTTTTTTTTTTTTACAAAGGTAATTTGACGAGTAAGCGCTTGTAAATTTGGAACATGAGAAGGAGTCGGGGGAAGTTGAAGTGGGAGCATAGGACACTCCAATATGAGTCGAGGGTACACTAGAGACCCTCTGAGAAGGTGAAAAGCGAAAAGGAACGAACCAAAGGGCTAGGAAGTGAAACGAAATGGTCTAGATTCTAGACCATACTGTCACTCCCCGAGTATGC
>SEYY01003475.1:22500-31619 GCA_009176605.1 Armadillidium nasatum
CTAAAGGATATTTAAAAAGAATAAATAAAAAATATAAAAATAAAGAAATAAAAAAAAAATAAATAAAAATAAAAATATTTCTTTCTTTCTTTTGTTTCTTATGAAAGGCCATATGGGTTCATAATCTTCAGACACACCTTTTATGTTTCTTGAAACATTAATTTTTTCTTTATTAGATTTTATTCTCATATTTACTTTCTAGGGTTGATACGAAAGAGTAATATTTCATAGTTTGTTTTGAATTACATGCAAGTAATATAAATATAAATATAAATATATATATATATATATATATATATATATATATATATATATATATATATATATATATATATATATATATATATATATATATATATATATATATATATATATATATATTATATATATATATATATATATATATATATATATATATATATATATATATATATATATATATATATATATAATATATATATATATATATATATATATATATATATATATATATATATATATATATATATATATATATATATATATATATATATATATATATATATATATATATATATATATATATATATATATATATATATATATATATATATATATATATATATATATATATATATATATATATATATATATATATATATATATATATATATATATATATATATAGTCCAAAATAAGCTTAGCATTTCCCAACGACAGATGAAGTAAAATTCTTTTTTAAGAAAAGATATTGAAGCCTTGTTATGTTTTAGCTTTTGTTTTTAAAGATAGTTAGCCATAATAAGAAACCTTTAAAAAAATAAAAATAAAACAGAATCTGTAACCACCAGCATTTACTCTATTTTATATATTTATAAGAAGAATGAAAGTCGAAAAACTTGTTTCAAGTTGAAGGTAAAGATGAGAGCTGATACAAAGAAACAAGATAGAAAAATCTTTATGTTGGAAGATCAGAATGAAAAGTAACTAATGTAGTTTGAAAGTAAATTTATAATTTTACAGTCTAGAAAACATTTTCCAAGAACATCATTGCGATTTGAAAGGTATAAGAATAATTGGTCATTGCAAGAATGAATAATGGTGTAATGCTAGATAAAGTCTACTTAAGGAGAAAAGAGAAGGGCTAAATGACCACAACAATAAACAGAGATGAGAGATAGAAGAACCTGAAAGTACAAAGATTTTAACTTGGGGAATGAAACCGAAACTACAATCGGGAATATTCATAAGTTAAGGTAGAGCCAGAAAACGATGATGCTATCTCTATTAAATAAAAAAGAAAGAAAGAAAAAAAACACACACACACACACACACACACATATATATATATATATATATATATATATATATATATATATATATATATATATATATATATATATATATATATATATATATATATATATATATATATATATATATATATATATATATATATATATATATATATATATATATATATATATATATATATATATATATATATATATATATATATATATATATATATATATATATATATATATATATATATATATATATATATATATATATATATATATATATATATATATATATATATATATATATATATATATATATATATATATATATATATATATATATATATATATATATATATATATATATATATATATATATATATATATATATATATATATATATATATATATATATATATATATATATATATATATATATATATATATATATATATATATATATATATATATATATATATATATATATATATATATAGTAAAAGATTTATTAAAATCAGACTAATTAGCAAAAAAAATTAAAAATAAAAATGCAATTTGGAAAGAGGGAGAGCGAAATGATGAAAGATAGATAGATAGGTAGATAGATTAATTCGTTAAAAATAGCCTTATTAAATATCAGAGAGAGAGGAAAAGATTATAGATATATAGATAGATAGACAGATAGATAGATAGAAATCAAGGTAAATGATGGATTAATAAATTCACTAAAAAGAAGCTTATTAATTATTAGACTTATTAGAGGGAAAGAAAGAGATAGATAGATAGATAGATAGATAGATAGATAGATAGATAGATAGATAGATAGATAGATAGAGAGAGAGAGAGATTGAGACAGAGAGAGAGAGAGAGAGAGAGAGAGAGAGAGAGAGAGAGAGAGAGAGAGAGAGAGAGGGTGAGAGAAATGATAATAGATAGATAGATAGATAGATCCATACATAGATAGATAGATAGATAGATTGATAGATAGACTGATAGAAAGATAGAAAAATGAATAAATAGATAGATAGATAGATAGATAAATAGATAGATAGATAGATATATAGATAAGCAACAAATATAAGCCTTTATTATTTTTAGAGAGAGAGAGAGAAGATAGATAAATAGACAGATAGATAGATAGATAGATATACAGATTGATACAAAGATATTAGATAGATAAATACATACATTAAAAATAAGCTTTGTGAATCTGAGTAATAAAAAAGAAATCATTTTCCCCATTGAAATTATGCAAAAAAAAAAAAAAATAAATAAATAAGAAAAATAAAAAAATAAAAAATAATTAAATTAAAATATTCATGAACAAAGGTTGAAATTTTAAAGACTAGATTGATAATCCTGAATAAAAAGTTGCTTGTGTTATATTTTATATTCATATTGTATTTATACTAAAGCAAACTGTCCATCATTTTGTCACTTTCATCCTTCTGAATTTGCTTTCTTTTTTTTTATTACTTTATTCCCATCTCCATTTAAAACATATACACATGCACACGCATACAAACATATACAAACTGACACATACACTCACACACACATCTGTATATATATATATATAAATATATATATATATATATATATATATATATATATATATATATATATATATATATATATATATATATATATATATATATATATATATATATATATATATATATATGCAAATGAAGTTTAAAGCCCTAAAATTCTGCGAAATCCGTATTATAGTATCCTTTTCTGGTAAATAATTATTTACTGTTAAAAATTATACTGTTTCATTCGTCTAAATATTCATTTTGTTTCAAATATATTAATTAATTAGTATTATATAAATGCAAATAAATAAGATTTTAATATTATTCAAAAATTTGTGAGTATAGATTTTTTAAATCAATTTTGAAGACTAAGTAATATTTTTATTACAGTTATTGAGGGCTTTTTTTTATCTTTTCTTATCTTTTCTTATCTTTTCTTAGTATTATTAGTAATTCTATCAGACTGAAATATCAAAAAATTAATTCTATTATTGTAAAATAAAATGACTGAGAAGGTCTTTGTTACAGATATTGTTTTAATTACACAAAAAGAAAACTTTAACAATTAATTAAAATTTGTTTCCTACATGATTCCAATGTATATAATATATAATATATGTATGCATGTATGACATCCTTCTCTGTTCATTCATATAATATCTTTTGTAAATTTTTTTTTTTTTTTTTTTAAATAATGAATTCAATTTCTGTTTTCGTTACTTACAATTTTTTCTACTGTTTTAAAAATTATAAAATAATATTAGTATACTAGAATCAAAATGTCAAAGTTTAACACAAGGGTTTCATCTTTTTTAAGATAATAATATATTTATAACCAGTTTTTAGTATCAAATTAATGAATGGCATTTATTTTCCTAATGCATCTTCTTCATCGATATTTGATATCCCATTTGGTTTTAATGTATAATGTTTGTATATTTGTTTTTGCAAATAAGGTCATTTGTTTTATAAAATACTTGAAGGTGTCAGGAGGAATGAGATATACATTGATTGTTTAATTATGAAGAGATATGTAGAGAAATAGTTTAAATAGAAACAAAAGTAAATGATAGATAAATAAATTCACTAAAAAGAAGCTTATTAATTGTTAGATTTATTAGAGGGAGAGACAGAGAGAGAGGGAGAGAGAAAAAAATGATAGATAGATAGATAGATAGATAGATAGATAGATAGATAGATAGATAGATAGATAGATAGATAGATAGATAGATAGATAGATAGATAGATAGATAGATAGATAGATAGATAGATAGATAGATAGATAGATAGATAGATAGATAGATAGATAGATAGATATAGATAGATAGATAGATAGATAGATAGATAGATAGATAGATAGATAGATAGATAGATAGATAGATAGTTAAATACATACAATTAAAAATAAGATTTGTGAATCTGAGTACCAAAAAAAAAAAGAAATCATTTTCCCCATTGAAATTGTGCAAAAATTTGTTGCAGGAATTTTTCCAATTATGATGCAATTATTCTGAATTATATTATACAATAGTTGTTTCAATAATATAGCTTATAATTCTGATCTTTTTCCTTTATACACTTAGTTTTAATTATAATGCTTATAATTATGAACAATTTGATACAGAAATAGTACCAATTATAATGTTTTAAATTCTGAATAATTTTTGCAGAAATTGATTCAATTATATTAGTATTCTGAACAATTATATACAGAAATATTCACTTTTCCTCCTGTACCAATTACTCTATTTTTCTATTTTCCTCCCTTCTAATGTATTTTTTCGAAATACTTTTTATTCCCTTTCAATTAAGATTTATTCTTTACTGTATCTGTTTCAATAACTTCATTCAAAAGAGATTTTTATTTTTCTTTGAGATTTCAATGCAATTTGCCATCTGTTGTCATTGTAACATTTTAGGATTTCTTTTTTTATATTATTTTATGTAAATATAAGCGAGAAATCATATATATATATATATATATATATATATATATATATATATATATATATATATAATATATATATATATATATATATATATATATATATATATATATATATATATTCACAAAATTTCAAAGTGCGGTTCCTGCTCTGGAGAACTCTTCAAACATCAATTCCAACTCAGGAGATGCTCCGGACAAGAGTGCTCCTTAAATCTCAGCTTCAGTTCTGCTCAGTCTCCATCATTAAACATTCCTGCATTCCTTTCTCATCCACGTCCTTTTTTAATGTAATTAGTTTCATGAGTATTATCTTATTATTAAAATTGGAGATGAGTGTGCATTAAAATAGTAGAATATGTGGTGCCACCGCAGATATGCGGTGCATACTTCGTAAAAGTGAAAATGACTCCTCTATACAGAGCAAGTAACTAGGTGTTGCGAGAATTACTGAAGGCTTCTCAAAACACCGAAACTCTTAGAGGTTTGATTAAGAAGAGAGTCACTGTGAGCATTCCAAGAAAATGCGATAAAGAATGGTTTAAGATTTGTGGTTTTTCAAAGATAATGATATAGTTGTGACGAGAGAATAGATGAAGAGACTGGTTTTCTACGTCTTGAAAACGACATTTTTTTTTGCTCATGTAGAGGAACAAGGAAGATCAGAGGTAAGTTGGTTGATGGCCACACTCCTATGCCATTAACGGCTTGTTGGTGAAGTTGTCGCTTTTCATACTGAGAAGAGTAATCATAGAGTAATCATTGTTGGCATAAGAATGAATAAGAGACGAAGTGACTGAAAAAAGTGAAAGTGAAAAGTAAAAAAAAAAAAAGTGTCGTGATAGAAAGGAACTCTAAGGAACACCACAACTGACAAACTTAAAGGATGAACGGTGGCAGTTTGCAACAATTACTTTAGAACTGCCGGAAAGGAAATCAGAAAGAAAAATAAATCGGAAAGAAGGAAGTCCAGAAATCAAAGCTTTGAAAGCAAATTTATATTAAGCTTTCGGTAAATATAGGGCCACAACTAAAGGCTCGTGGAAATGCTGAAGAGGTGAGGATCAATAGTCAGATAGGAAGGAAAGGTGATCATAAGTTAAATAATTCTTTCGAAAACCATACAAGTTATCTGAGATAAAATTAAAGTTTTAAGGTATTTCCAAATCTTCCTGCTAAGAATAAATCCAAAAATTTTGGGGAGAACAGATAATTAAGACAATAGAATGATAGTTAGATGGATAAGAGAGGCAAGCCTACCCCCTTTTTCGGTAAATGGTTCCAACTAGTGGGAAAGTTAGAATTCGATTGTTAGAAACGAATCCATTTACCAAGAAAAAATGCAACACAAAAACTCGTTTTGAAAGATCAAAGGAATACCGTCAAGACTTCAGCCTTTTTAGTTTTAAACTCTGATAGTATGAGTTTAAAACATCATTATAAAAAAAGGAACTAAAAAATAATTTTAGGTACAATTTTAGCTGGAGGGCTGGGAAAAAGGAATTGCTAATGAATCATATAAAGTGGAATTAAAGATAAAGGCTTGAGTAAAGAATTCAGTTTGACATAGAGCTTGAAAGCAATACTGCCATAAATAGAAACAGGAAGGAAGAGAAGGAAGAAACAAAGTTAAAGTGACATTTTTTTTGGTAAAATGCAAAATAGAGCAAGATATAAAGAAATAAGAAATATTGCTACATTTCCTAGAAAGAAGTTTTTACTATTTCTAATTGTAGATTTTAATAATTCCAAGATATACTGTAAGCAGCAAGAGTTTTTGAAATTTGAATATATAATATATATATATATATATATATATATATATATATATATATATATATATATATATATATATATATATATATATATATGTATATATATATATATATATATATATATATATATATATATATATATATATATATATATATATATATATATATATATATATATATATATATATATATATATATATATATATAATATATATATATATATATATATATATATATATATATATATATATATATATATATATATATATATATATATATATATATATATATATATATATATATATATATATATATATATATATATATATATATATATATATATATATATATATATATATATATATATATATATATATATATATAATATATATATATATATATAATAAGTCGAGTGTAATGTATTAAGTAATGAGATGAAGGTCTTTTAAAGCTTTTAAACATAATTATTTTTTTCTTCTTTTAAATTTACTCAACAACGATTCGTCTTCACAAAGACTAAGGAACAAAATTTTGATAATCCTTCAATTGACCTTTCAGATAAGATCACATTTTCACAATTACATCACTTCTTTCATATTTATCCAAATATATATATATATATATATATATATATATATATATATATATATATATATATATATATATATATATATATATATATATATATATATATATATATATATATATATATATATATATATATATATATATATATATATATATATATATATATATATATATATATATATATATATATATATATAATATATATATATATATATATATATATATATATATATATATATATATATATATATATATATATATATATATATATATATATATATATATATATATATATATATATATATATAATATATAATATATATATATATAATATATAAAATAAAAAAAAAAAAAAAAAAAAAAAAAAAAAAAAAAAAAGTTTTTTTTTTTTTTTTTTTTTTTTTTTTTCAATAAAGTAAAATAAAATATTTTACATAAAATCGCACAAAATTAAGCATAAAACAGCATAAAATTAAATCGAAAAGTTCACATTAAACCACATTTAATAATAAACAGCAGGTTTTATTATCTTATGTGGTTTCATAAAACCCTTTGGTTTTTATATCATGTGGTTTTTATAAAAACCGTTTGGTTTTATTTTATTGAAAAATAAGTTGCATTTTTTTATATTATCTTGGAGAATTAATACTTGTAAATCAGTTCACTGTTATCGTGATTATAAAGTTTATATATATATATATATATATATATATATATATAATATATATATATATATATATATATATATATATATATATATATTATATATATATATATATATATATATATATATATATATATATATAAAGGGTGTTACCGCAATGATGAATGTTCGAACAAGTTGTTACGTCACTGTTCATTTACCGTGTGAATTCCTATTTTATTTCTTGGGATGCTTTGTTATATATATATATATATATATATATATATATATATATATATATATATATATATATATATATATATATATATATATATATATATAGAGAGAGAGAGAGAGAGAGAGGTGAATCGACAAAATGTACGCTATTGGAGCACTACAAACCCTCACTGGCTGAGATCAACAAAGATGCAGGGTTCTGGTAAAGTAATGGTATTGATCGAAATATGGTCGCATAGTTATTGGACCATGAAGTGTTGCAGGAAGATATTTTCCAATCCATTTTAGACGAGGATGGTAATTTTCCTGTGTACTTTCAGCCAGATGGGGCGCCACCTCATTTCGGTAATGACGTACGTGAGTGACTACATTATCAATTTCTAGGTACTTGGATCGGTCTGCGTGGTCCTGTGGTGTGGCCTCCCAGATCTACAGACCTTACCCCACTTGATTTTTACTTCTGGGGCTATGTGAAGGCTGTGGATTATCGGGAAAAGATACAAAACATAAATCATCTCCGGCAACGTATCACCGACTGCATTACCGGCGTAACTCAACCAGTGCTTGAACGTGTACTTCAGCAGTGGAGGACACGCATTGAATTGTGTTCCGAACCAAATTTCGTTCATGTAGAGCATATTATGTAAATAAAAGTGTTTTCGCGTTTACATGTATTATTTCCCTATGTATGGAAACTTATGGGACAACACACGCATAATATAATAATATATATATATATATATATATATATATATATAATATATATATATATATATATATATATATATATTATATATATATATATATATATATATATATTTTATATATATATATAATATTTATAAAGTATAATGTTTTTGAAATTTTATTTTCAATTTAACTTTATGAAAGTTTTAATTAGTATTTTATTCCTTTCATTAGTTTCATTTTCTATTATCTCATTCTAATAGAATTGATTCAGTTTTCTCTCCATAATGTTTCATAAAATCTGCAAAAATTATTATATGCATTCATAAACTGCTAAAAAAATCTGTAAAAATATATTTATTACAGTTCTACTATTATTAGTATTATTATAACTGTTATTTTATATTATTATTATTATCATTA
>SEYY01003476.1:7500-10000 GCA_009176605.1 Armadillidium nasatum
AAGAATTTAAGTTACCTAAATGTAAAATTAAATCATATTTTTTACAAATTCTGTTAATTAATTTCCATGTTAATGTAAAATGAAGATGAGTTTTCATATGAATAATGAATAATTATTCAAGACTATTCCACTAGGGCTCCAATATAATGTAGTCTTATTGTGTAAATTTATTGTATAAAATATTTCAGTATTCACAATTCACTGTGTTAAAGAACTATTTATTTGCTTGATTAGTTCAGGTAGATACAATTTACAATTTTTTTGGTGCAAAATAGTTGTCTGTCATATAAATAGTGTAATTAATTTATCTTAAATTTATAGATAAATATTTGGAAATTAAACTTGATAGTACTCTCTCCCTCTCTCTCTCTATCTCTCTCTTTTCTCTCTCTCTCTCTCTCTCTCTCTCTCTCTCTCTCTCTCTCTCTCTCTCTCTCTCTCTCTCTCTCTCTCTCTCTCTCTCTCTCTCTCTACATGATACTCAGAGAAAATACATACTTTAATATATATATATATATATATATATATATATATATATATATATATATATATATATATATATATATATATATATATATATATATATATATACTAGTACGAGTTTATGAAGGACCTTTTGGTCAGCGAAGGTTCGTTTGCCTTTATTACTTGAGCTTCCTTTTTATGACATGCAATTATGAAACACTCTAATGGCTGCTTGCATGAATTATATCAATAAATCTATAAACTGTCTTCTTAATTGTATGATTTTTTTGCAGTTACAAACACAATATATATATATATATATATATATATATATATATATATATATATATATATATATATATATATATATATATATATATATATATATATATATATATATATATATATATATATATATATATATATATATATATATATATATATATATATATATATATATATATATATATATATATATATATATATATATATATATATATATATATATATATATATATATATATATATAATATATATATATATATATATATATATATATTTATATATATATATATATATATATATATATATATATATATATATATATAATATATATATATATATATATATATATATATATATATATATATATATATATATATATATATATATATATATATATATATATATATATATATATATATATATAGTATATATATATATATATATATGTTGTGTCGGTGTGTAAAAAATAAATGAATATATTGTAAGTATGTAGCCAAAATATTGTAGAGTAAAAGTTTTCTTAATTATTTTCAGTATTTATTTCGGTTTTAAATGTATTTTGTTTTGTCTAATTATGTATGATTTCCTCAATGTTATAATGTACGCCTGAACGAGAGAGAGAGAGAGAGAGAGAGAGAGAGAGAGAGAGAGAGAGAGAGAGAGAGAGAGAGAGAGAGAACGAAATAGGTTTATAAGATATTAGTGCCAACGCACTGACTTTTTCCCAAGGCACTAAAGGTCATAGAGGAGGATGTTAAATAGGGTATGCAACTTACATCTTATTATCTGAATCAGTAGCTGAAAAGGATCTAAAATTCAGGTAATTTCTAGCAAATGCAGCCACCCTACTCAATCAGGAAGATTTAAGGAAGGATGAAGTGGGAAAAGGTGGAAACTTCAAGATCGAAAAGATATATAGAAGGGATCTTCAGGATCCAAAATGGACTTCGTCCCTTAAATGAGGTCTGCATTCGGAACTCCAAATATATACGCTTGATTACAATTACATTTGAAGTGGTGAATGTTGCATGGCAGGAAGTGCCTAGCACCCATTTTAAGGCACTATGAGAAAACGAAAAGTGTCAAGGGTAAGAGTGAAGAGGCTAGAGTGGGTGCGAACCCAAAGCAGCAAATTCAATGGGGTTAAAACTCAAGAGGATGAATAAGCTACAAATTTCCTTTTTGGACATTTCACCCTCAGAGAGAGTGGCACTATTCCCTTTATATATGTATATATAAATGATGACCTAATTATATATTTTCCTATCTGGTAGCCCTGGCACTGGCACTGACACTGGCATTTGAACTTATATATATATATATATATATATATATATATATATATATATATATATATATATATATATATATATATATATATATATATATATATATATATATATATATCTTTAATGTCATGGGATAAAACGGAAATTGTAGGAAAAATAAATAAGAAATGTAGATTATTTTTATACCCTCGTTAATCCGGGTGGAAAATTCAATTTTTATCTTAACTATATATATATATATATATATATATATATATATATATATATATATATATATATATTATATATATATATATATATCTATATATATATATATATATATATATATATATATATATATATATAATATATATATATATATAATATATATATATATATATATATATAATATATATATATATATATATATATATTATATATATATATATATATATATATATATATATATATATATATTATAT